>BPLR01002458.1:0-122244 GCA_021605095.1 Caerostris extrusa
TATTTATTTAATTATTTTCAGTACTATTCTACATTAAAACTCTTAAAATTAGCCATCATTTCAACTGAACTAATTGTAGTATTTAATAATCGATGCCATCCGTGAATAAAGAAAGTTTCATTGCATTTTTTATTATTTTTTTATGAAATTAAAAATTATTTTAGTTTGCTGTCTAAACAAACTTTTGTTACTAATATTTAGTTTATTTTTTATGAAATGTAAATAAGATATAAGTTTATTTTTTATTCAGAAGATTTATTTTGAGCTTTAATATTAATAATTTTTAATTCGTAGAAGATTAGACATTCTATTTTTTTTTTATTATTATTATTATTAACAGATTTAACGTTTATATATTCAGGTTAAATAGCGGAACACTTTGTGAGGTTTCCAAAAAATTCTTTCAGCTGTTACTGCAGACTCTTAAATTTTTAAACATTTGATAATTAATTGATAGACATTAAATACAATATCAATAAACTAGTATAAAAAATTTTGTAATTACTTATTACAAAAATTTTGTAATAAATAATAAGTCCATGCATATGACCTTGTAAATCTGTAGGAATTCAAAATTAATATTTTCTATCGCCTTTTTACATTATTATATTGCCTTGTTTAGAGCGTCATATATTAATTCACTTTGGATCTTTTTTTGATGCTGTATCGTTTCCCTTTCTTCAAGTATCTTCATTTCAAATTTGAACTCATTTGAAAGTGGGACTTTAAACTGAAAAGTACAGGGTGATTATAATTAAAGTTCTTTCTTTTCTAGATCGAAATTAATATTTTATGCTAATAATTTAAACAAAAACTTCTGATTTTAAATTTTTATTTTAAGATGAATGTTTTTTTTTCCCCCTTCATATTTTATCAGTATATTAGTTCTCCTGCCATTGCAGGATTTGTTTTGGAATTCAGTTCGAATGAAAGAATGTACTAAGACAGCAGAAGAAAAAAAAAAAAAAAGAGCCCTGTCTGCAATATCTCTGATGTTTTTATCTTTGTCTAAAGGTTTTTAAACTTTTCTCAGTAATCTTATTTCACCCAAGGCCAGTTTCTCGTCTGCTTTCTGTTGTTTGTTTCTTTAATAAACACTACGGTGTTCCTGTATCTCCAGGATTTCGCACGGCCATTTTTTTTTTTTTTTTTTTTCTTACTTGCTTGAATTTTTATGTCTATGAATTCACAGATTTCAGGGACTTCAGGCTTTCTCATTTTTATTTATATTATCTAAATACAAATGAAACATTTTTTTTCGTGGTTGGCTTCGCAATAGCATTGGCATTCATATCATTTTCCGAAAATCAAAAAATATAATTTAAACTTCATTAAAAGCAAGTTTTAAACCCATTTTGTGTTAAGAGAATCCTGTAATTGTAACGTTGCTTGGGTTTGCTTTAATTCATATGTTGAAGTACTGTATTGTTCCTTATTCTAACTTCAGCATAATCGTGGTTAAAGAAACGCATATTTTCAAATATTTTTTAAGAGGTAATCGAATTCGTATCTTACGTTTGATTCTATCACTAAGTCCTACTAAACTTTAATTGGCTAAACTATAATTAGTTTTATTTATAAATTATTTTTAAGAACCTACAAGTAATGTGTATGTGCATGTGCAAAATGAATAAATAAACAATTTACAGTTATTTACCAATTATTATTTTTTGTTGTTTATAAGTTATTGATTAATAAAATATATGCGTTATATCAGGGTGGCCAACCAAATGATCTTGCGGGCCACTTTGGAAATGGTCTGCAGATTATAGTGAATACACTGAAGTCATATTCACCATAAGGGGTTATGTAGAATGAAATTTCGTTATATATATATATATATATATATATATATATAACGAAATTCACTTTACTTATATATACATATACATATATATACAATATATATATATATATATATGTGTGTGTGTGTGTGTGTGTGTGTGTGTGTGTATATGTTGTCGACGTTGTTCTAATGATGCAGCAGGCAATACAGAGGCAATTAATCTTTTATGCCATAAGTGAGGGCTGCAACGCTGTTACCATTTAGCACAACGCTGTTACTCATTTAGCTCGTGTAGCTAGAAGATGGGCTACGGACGGGAGTAACACTACCCCCACAACGCTCTATGATCCTAGTAGACCAGGACCAACGGTGTAAAGTGGGATTCCGAATCACTACAAACATCCATGGCACCGCCTGAACTCGAACCCTGTGGTAGCGAGCACCAGGGTGTTAGCCACTCCCGGCCATCAGGCCCCCATATTTATAGATATATAATAATACAAAATAGAATTTGATTTAAGCATTCAAAACATCAGTATCAATAAGACTGTAAATTTGGTAACCATATGCTATATGTTAGTGTTTTATAGTATTTTGTGCTTATTTTCAGCAATAAACATATGAAAAATTAAACATTCCATTGTAGAAACAATTTAGAAAACATTGTCACTGTATATACAAACATTCCTCTAGAGTTTGAGAAAGACAGCGAATTTTGCTTCAAATAGCATAGATTATTAAAAAACAGTCATCCTGAGGCCTCATATGTTAATTTATTGGACAGCTTCCTATTTTTCTAAAATGATGAAATTCGATGTCTATCGTCTCGCTTGCATTACGGAAAGTGAATCCTATTGTCTATCGAATCGTGAATGAATCTCCTCTCGAATTTCGGTCCGCGCCAAAATTTATTTTTATTGTTTTACACCGATCACTTCGTGTATTCCGACGTTTGCGTCAAATAGCGTTTGAACAACCCATTCTCTGTGTGAAGCTTTGGACATTGTTTGCACATCTGCTGTGCATATCATTACTTTCGCCGGTAGACGTTTGGTATTTTAGCTCAGATCGTGCGCGAATAGAATTGATTTTTCCACTGTCGTCGTATTCAAAATGATGCAATTCGTTGAAAGAGATGTCATCGTAAAATTACACATTTACATCAAAATTCATGATAGTAAGACTTCTTTAGCAAAATTCTTAGATTTGTGATATCCGCAGATCGCATGTGCTCACTGTAACTTAACCGTGAACTGCATGGAAAAAAAAAAAAAAAAAAAAAAAAAAAACATGTATATATTTTATTTCTTTTGTGTATAAAATGTAAATATAACAAACAAAGCAAATAATGAATTTGATGCTAGGATTACGTTTAGTTCCATAAGTGTTTCTTTGTAGTCACCAAGTGAAGCGCAAGAGTAACCAGTCAAGTATTATATATATATATATATATATATATATATATATATATATATATATATATATATATATATATATATATATATATATATACATGGTGATTATAATTAAAGTCCCACTTTCAAAATGCTTGTACAAAAGAACCACTCTTAACAATGAGTTCACATTTGAACTGAAGATACTTGAAGAAGGGGGAAACGGTACAAACATCAAATGAAAGTTCCACCGATTTTTCTCATTCCAAATTGATGTGATCTTGCAGTGATGGATAGGCTTTCACTAACAGTGTCACAACTGTCGAATATCCGAGGTCATTTTTCCGTCAAAAAACCGAAACAACCAAGCACATTGAACCCAATTGGTTTAATGGGCAACTCATGCCAAATACGATGTCATTTCGATTCAAAATATCGCTGTCAGCCGAATTCACTTTCTTTAAGCCGCTTGCAGCGCCATCTATTAATACCTTTGGAATTATTTTTCATGCCGCGCCGTTTCCTCCTTCTTGAAGTATCTTCAGTTCAAATTTGAACTCATTGTGACGAGTTGTTCTGTTTTACAGCACATTTTGAAAGTGGGATTATAATTATAATCGCTCTGTATATATTGACTAAAAATATTGGTTCACAAATCGAGACACACTTATTCAGTTCAATGTATTCTTTAGCAACGATCACATTTACTTTTTCTGCACAATTTTAAAAAGGAGGAATTTTGCCATTAAATATTGTGGAAATAAAAAAAATTACATAAATAGTAAACCTGCATCCAAACTAGCACCGGGTAAAGGTTCTAATCTACAAAGCCTGCTATAAAATAGTAAACTTAGAATAAATATTAGATGAAAGTAATTTAGGTTTACACAGTGTTTTTTAAATGATAAAAATCGAAAACTTTCTTGTCAGCCCAATACTTTTCAAGTCCATGGTCAAAGTCCATCTTTAAAGATGGACTTATATTAAGGATCCATCTAAGATGGACTTTATATTTTTAGTAAAAATGGGCATGTGATGAGGTGGGCTGTGTTTTGTGCATCACTGCCATAATGTTATCACATCTAATATATATATATATATATATTTAGTTTTTTTTGTGTTAATAAAATGCATATTTTTGTTGTCCACATATGGAGTTAAAACCCATAAAACATGTTTTTAATATTTTCAAAAGAACTTCCGTATTAATGCCCTTCCTTCTTTAGCATGCCATTTTTTATTTTAATAACATACTGGAATTTCATGTCCATGTCCTAACGGCGTATTGTTTTTGAATTTGCAGGAATTCCGAGAAACGCAAGGAGAAGTCCAGAGACGCAGCGGATGTCGTCGCAGCAAGGGAGTCGGAGATCTTCTCGGACCTGTCGTCGCAGCTGCCCCTGCCCCAGGGCACGGCGGCCGCCCTGGACAAGACCTCCGTCATGAGGCTCACCGTCGGCTATCTCAAGGTCAGGGAGATGGTGGAGCTCTTCATCGCACCCTACAACCACAAGTGCCGCTTGGGTCAGTAGAACATTCATCCTCGAAATCGTAGCTCTTGTTGCGCAACGATAATTTTATAATAATAAAACAAGTAATATAAAAAAACAAAAAATTTAAAAGTCAATTCCTACTTAGGTCAACAATGAAAAATTAATTTTTTAAAATTTTATTTTATTTTTAATCCCACGTAACAGGAGGATGTGGAGTGATAGGTCAACAAAGAAAAATTTTTATTTAATTTTTAATCTACTCCATCAGTAGCCCTGATGGATGGAGTATTAGGTCAACAAAGAAAATTTTTATTTTTAATCCCACGTAACAGGAGCAAATATACGGTCTACTCTATCAGTGGCCCTGATGATGGAGTAAAGACTCGTTCCCACCGAGGCGTGAGGAGGTGAAGCGTTGACCAATCACTAACCTCACCCACGTTCGCCTGAAACCGGTTGAAATCCATCGTTTCGAGTTGCCCAACTTTCAACTCTCAAATGCTTGGATTGTGCCAATAGTAGATCTGCCATCTAGTAGAAGTAACTGGAACTTACACTAGGCGTAAAGCGATTTCTGACGTTTCGGTGTGAATGGGTCGAAAAATTTTTCTTACCTGCCGCGTGACGCATCGTCGCCTCACACCTCGAGCCTTTAGGCTCCTTACAACAGGGTGCCCCCGGTACCCTGAGGGGCATGCTTGCGACATAATTATTTTACTACACTATGCCATTCACCTCAATCTTAAAGGTTAAATAGGGGAAGTGACCAACAATTAATGACAAAGATTTTACAGAAAGAAATCGGAATTGAACCCAAAGCATAAAATTTCTTCAATTTTATTTTTTTTATGTTCCGAACCATTACAAACATCCATGACATCGGCGGAGCTTGAACCCGAAACCTGTTGTACCGAGCGACAGAGCGCTAGCCACTCGCTATCAGGCACCACATTGAACAAATAAATGATATATTTTCAACAGAATGCATTTGAATGTATATATTTATAAAATATCGTTTATGAGATTTGTATGTCTTTTAATTATTAAATAAAGTATATCACAATATAATTTTGAAGTCAGATTTTAATTTAATGCACTCCAAGAAGGAATTATTTAAAATAACCTTTTTTTTTTTTTTCGCATAAAAATAATGAAAATCTTTTCATTGAATACTTCATAATGCTCTTCTTTTCCTAATGAAATTCATATCTTTCTTTCTACTTTAACATTCCTACTTTGCCTTATCAGCTATTCCTTATTATTATTGAAAGAAATGTAAATTATTTTTTTTTTTCAAATTATGTTATTTTGTAAATGTATTATTTTTGAGTTGTAATTTTATTTAAATTATGAACTTAAAATTTTTCTTTCACTTTGTTTTTTTTTGCTTATATTAAAAGTTCAATTATATTTTCAGCTATCTCTGAAAAACTGGCCCCAAAAGACAATGACATGTTCAAACAGTTGGATGGATTCTTTTTGGTTCTCTCTGAAGAGGGAGATGTGATTCATTTGTCTGAAAATGTTGAACAGTTTATTGGCATTCCACAGGTATCATAATGTTTTATTTTTATATTGATGTTTTTATAGTATATTTTTTAGATGTTATTAGTTAAAAATGCAGACTGTTTGCAGTCCTTTGAATTATTTCGAATTTATAACAAATCATTTATATGCTTTTAATATTACTGTGTCCAAAAAGTAAAATCAATATGGTATCTCCCGGCATATTTTCCCGGGCATATGGTATGGTATTTTTAGGTTGTTGGCACTGTCTCTGACATCTGTGTGAAATTTCACTTCAAAATTTTCATTAGTGTTTGAGTTACGCTTGGCTTTGTGAGACGCTAAAACTGATTCCGGCGATTTTTGAAATGTCTGAATTCATTGAGCAAAAGAATTTGCATTCATTCGGTGTGTATTCCTATATCGGAAAGAAATGTTTAGAAGTGATATAAGCAGTTCAAAGAAGGCAGAGAACTCGTTGAAGACGAAGAGGCCTCTGGTTGACCATCCACCTCAACCGACGAAGCTCACGTCCAAAAGATTTGGCGCTTGCAAACCGTTGATTTACAATTAAAGACCTTGCTGATAATGTCAAATTTTTTGCCGTTTGCCGTGCAAATGCCGTTTCAGGATCGGTCAATTCCATCCTCAAACGTGTCAATTCTCGATTGGTACCGAAAACACTGAATGCGCCAGCTCACACTGCATTTATTCTTCATGACTTTATTGCGCTTTGTAGGCCATCCCTGCCGACGACTTTTTAGCATGCATTAAAAACATTGGCATAAGTGCGTTGTGTCCGGAGGGGATTACTTTGAAAAGATAAAATAAATTTGGAGAAATAAATAAAAAGTTTTTGAAAAAAAAAAATGGTCTTACTTTTTGGGCACAGTGGCATACTCATATTATCAGAAATGTTTATTCTAGTTGTATATAGTTAATCTAAAAATGTTGTGTTCTTAAATATTTGCATTAAAATTTAACTCTGTAAATGTAAGACACATTTATGCATTGTATTTTGTTGTTTAAAAATTTCACCTTTTTTGTTTATAACTACTTTTAAAAATTGAAAATTTTTGATTGATTAAGGTTCATATTTATTAAATATTCAGTAACAATTTAGCAAACACAAGACAGTATTAACGTGTAATATAAAAACTGTTAAAATTAAATTGCAATATTCATAATAGTACATTTAAAATTATTGATTGAATCATGTACTAAGTTAAACAATCACATGATAGTCATATTAAATATTGTATGTATTTTATTGCCTGTAAATGGTATATTATATTAAGATAAAAATGAAATAAGATAATTAAAATCTATTTACCATAATAATAATCTATACCATCTAAATTACTACAAAACTGAATATTTTTTTTTCATTATCAGAGGACCACTTCACACTAAATATAAAGGCTACCAAATTATTGATATGATTGTTGAGCTAAAAAAAGTTATTCTTGTCTAATTATTAATATTTTATCAGGCTTCAATTATACCAGAAAGGTATCAATCAAATATACCAGATGCATGTTATACTACAGAAAGTAGGATTCTACATACAATGTAAAGGTTTATGAAAATTGAATATTCGAAAATAAGATTGCATGAAATAAAAGTGTAATACTAAATTAGTGATTTAAAAGTGCTTGGATCCTATTGAAAATTTAGTCATATATTTTGTCTGGTGATTTCAATATAGATATGATTATTAAACATAATTAATTTGCAGCAATAACAAATTATCATTATTGGTTTATTTTTTAAAAACTTTTGTTCAAATAGATTGAAGAAAGTTAAGTGTTGCATTTAAAAATTAATTTAATTTCTATTTTCCCTTTTCAGGTTGAAATGTTAGGTCAGAGCGTGTTTGAATTTTCACATCCATGCGATCATGATGAAATCCGAGCTATCCTCACTGCAAAGGTGCCTGTGAATGGCGAAAGTCCAACGACAGAGAAAGATTTTTTTTCCATACTTGTGAGAATGAAATCCACAATCAAAACGAAGGGGAGAGCTGTCAACTTAAAATCAGCCACCTATCAAGTAATTAAATTATTCTGTTGACACTGTTAAATTATGTATATATATAAATTTATGCATGTTTGACTAAAAAAAATTGTGTGATCAAATGATGCATCGCCATGTTCATTTATTTATTTTCTAAATTTAAGCTGGTGAAATGAAAATAATTATGGGATTTATTTAACTTTTTTATAATATAAAGTAATTAAAGTTTTTAACCAAATGCATTACTTTTCAATATTATTTAATGTTTTTAGCTGATTATAAAATAGTATTCAATTAAAAAAATTATGAAATATGCAAGTAGATCTTTAATTCAGTAAAATAATAAGTCAACCTTTTATCTACAATTATCTTTTAATAATATAATGTAAAGAAAGTGAAAAATATTCCTAAAACTTTTCTACTGTATTGTTTATATCCTTTGACACATGTTTATATGTACTATATTTAAATCATCCTCCTTTTTCAAAATATGATATTTATATGTATTTACACACTAGAAATTTTACACTGTTTTGGAAATATTATACAAAAATTAAAATTATTTTAGTTATTAAAATTAATTGTCAGTTTTTGCAGAAAAATAAAAATTTAAATATTTAATACAGTTGTAATTTTATAAAAATTAATTGTTGTGTATTGATTTAAAATATTACAGAATTAATAAAAAAAAAAATGTTGTATGTTATGCTTCATAAAATTTTCACAATTTAATAACCTGTGAAACTAAACTTGTATATCTATGTGCATAAATATGTGTTAGAATGCTTGATTCATATGAAACATGGAATTATCCAATTCAATTAAAAGATCATATATTTTTTTGATTAACCAGCAAAACTTTTAAGTAAATGTAAATCTTAGGTTATCAAAATTCAATTTTTTTCCCCTTTCTGTTGTTATTCTGAAGTATTATTCCTTTAATTTTTCTGCTAAAAAAAATTAATTTTCTTCTTATCCGAAGTATAAATTTATTTTTGCTTCTTTTGCTGTAATATTGCAATGATTTTGAACACAAAACATACAGTTAAAAAATTATATGTCAATTATCCTTATATTTCTGCAGGTAATCCATTACAATGGTCACAAAATGGGAATCCCTAAATGGTTGGCAACTGACAAGTGCTCAACAGTCATGGTGCTTATCTTTGGCAAACCTGTACCCCATCCAGCTCAAATTGATGTGCCTTTAGATACAGACATCTTCATCAGCAGACACAGTCCAGATATGAAGTTTACGCACATAGATGAAAGGTGATGCCCATTTTCTACGACGAGATATATATATATATATTTAAATTTCAAACATGTACAAAAGTAAACTCTAAAGAATGTAGTTTATCTAAAATATACAACATGGGCACCATTTTTCATCATTTAACATATGTATATATATATATATATGCGCACACACACTTATCTAGGATTTTGTTTTGTGGCGAGAAGCTCAACAAAATAAAATGTAACATTTTATAAAAGCTCAACATGTCATACTCAAGTCGAAGTAGAGAAAAAGTATCTGAAGTCAAAATTCCACATATTAATTATTTTATTAATAATTATTTTTTGCATTAATTTGGTTCAAATACAAAAAAAAAAAAGAGAACATTATAAGTAGAAAGTGTTACATAAAAAAATTTAAAAATTATTTTACTGAAAAAAAAAAAAATTGCATGAAATTATAATTAATCTTTTTTCTTTTTCGCTGACTCATCAATTGCATTGTTTATGTTAACATTAATATTTTAATGAATATTTAATAAAACTAAACCAGGAAAAGATTTCTTAAACAACATGTTCAGGCAAGATGATAAAATTGATATTGATAATAAGAAAAATACTGATTCATCGGAAGACTAAAATTTAAGTACAAAAAAATATTTGACTTAAGCTGAAGTAGACATACGTTTGAACACACACACACAGCACATACATGCAAACAGTATAAGATATGTTTTAATACTTCTATTTAAATATATAGGTTTGAAAAAGTAGCTATGTACTGCAATTTTGTTTTGAATTAATCTGACTGTTCTCAACAAAAATATTTTATTCAAAAATAAATTTGAATAAAAGTGCAGCTGAACTCTGATTAATATAGACTATAAATAATATCGTTTTTATTAAAATTAATGAATATTTTTTTTATATTTGTAGTGGTGTTAAATGAATTTAATTTTTACAATCAAATAATTAATAAACTCAATGGATTTCAGCATTAAATTGTTATTGTATGAATTGTAATCTTATTATTTCATTAGTTGTTTTGTTATTTTTTCTTTATTTGATTTTAAATGTTATTTGCTGGAACATATTAATATGTTTAACATGTGTTTGTTAAAATTCAAAGAAAATTTAATTTGCTATTAACAATAAATTAAGTTAGTTTAGTAATAAATATAATGTCTTTGTTACTTAAAAAGATGATAGAGCTTAAATTAAATTGAATAGTTATCTATCATCTTCCCTTTCTTTTTATTTTGTTTAATTAAAAAGTATTTTTGGACACAATCTTTTGTTGTAGGATAACTGAGTTTCTGGGGTATAAAAGTTCCGAACTGATTGGAAAGTCAGTTTATTCATATTATCATTCTTTAGATGTCCTACCTCTGTTGGAGGCATTCAAAACATGTAAGTAATTTAAATATTTTTTAATTTCTTGCAATAAGAAGAACATTCTTGCCCAATTAAGCATTTTATATATTGTCTAAAAGCAGACATATTTTTTTACACTTAAAAATGGCAACGCGTTGAAATGGCCATGGCAACATATATATATATATATATATTTCAGTGTATGTATAAGTAGATTTCTTTGCATTTGTTTTTACTGAATATTGATTTTTATATTTATACTCAATGGCTTAAAAGTAAATAACATATATAAAAAGCAATATTGCTAAATTAGGATATCAAATCAGAAGTGCTATTTTGTGTCATAGACTTAAAGATAAGACATATTTTAAGTTAATTTCAACATTTGGTTTCAATATTTTCCTTTTTATGTGAACATTTTTAAAAATTCCATTTTCAGTTTTAAAGAAACATAGAAGAAATAACTTAAAAATTTATTTAAGATCTTTTGGTAGTTTAATTCAAAACATAAATCTTAGAATGCAATTATTTTTACTAATTTAAATTATGCTGTTATAGAATGCTTTTCTTTTATGCATGCAAAAAGTTTTTGAATATATACTTGTATATTGTGCTGTAATCTAATAATCTGTTTATTCTTTCATTTTAAATTAATTCCTGAATAGAAAATTGTAGAAAATTAAATTAATTTAAAAAAAAAAAAAAAGAAATTAATTTAATTGTAAGTAATAAATTAATATATATAACAAATGTAATCGTAATAATTATAACTGATGTATGAACATGCATATGCTGTATAATTTGAAGATTGGCAATATAATATTGCCATTCTTCAAATTATATTAAACTTCTATTAACTAAACTAAACTTCTAAAACTTCTTTGATACTTAATAATAGTTTTACTTATTTTTCTACCTTACGAATAAAATATCTGTTTCATAATATTTCACCATTTTAATTTACTTTATTATAAAAAAAAAATTAGTTAGTAAATTTAAACTTTTAAATGGTACATATAGGTGGGCTAATGGTTTTTTAATAATTGATATGAATTATATCTGTTATCAATTAGAATTATAAAACAATAAATATTTTCAATTAAAAAATTTCGTATTGTAAGAACCTCGGATCGCTTTTATTTACTAGCAATTTAATATATATATATATTTATTTTACTTTGAAAACCATTTTCTTTTCATTTGCTGATCATAGATGGCACGGCTGGATTATGTCGTTTAAAAAAATTAGTGGAATTTGATCAATAGATGGCACCACTATTTATCTCTCCGAAACTAGAGAAAACAATTTTGAGTGAAGTGAATTCTAAAAATTATATTTTAATTATGTTATGAGCATTATTTTTAATATACGATATTTTGTATAAAAAAATTATTGCTGGAACAATTAATTTATATGAGTTGTCATTATTAATTTTTAATAAAAATTATAAGTTTCCGTGATTTCTAATATATATTAAAATATAAATATATTTTAATTTAAATATATATATATTGAGGCTTTCAAAGATCGTTCGAAAATGAATGTTGAACTATATAATATTTAATAAATTTTCAATTAACTGTTAAAAATCAGGTGACATTTTCATCTATATTGATAGATTATTATTACTGATATTTGCTAAACTTTCTAGAAATATCTTTTTTTTTTTACTCACACTATTTAGATTATAATATTCTCATTGCTCAAATATAATTTTGTTAATTTCATAAATTTTTGAGAAACTAAATGCTGCATTTAAATTTTGTAATAATTTCATTTTATAAGTACCTACCTCACAATAAACATTTATTTTTAAAAACTTGTTTATTGTGAGAGTTTTTTTTTTTTAAATTTTAATTATTTCTATCAAAGAAAATTTTAAAAAATTTAAATTATGTATCAAATTATGATCTAAAACAAGGGTGGCCAACCCGCATTGAACATTTTTCCGGCCCGGGAGATTTGTCACACTTTTACAAAATATATTTATTTTAGAATGCCCAAAATAGTGAAAAACGAATGTGTTACAAAAATACATTATTGAGCATCCATATATTCTTGCGAATTTAGTACAGATATTGCCTATTTTATTGTAGAGTTATATACAGTTATGTATTCACAGAATAATTAAATTATATTCTGCGAACTCATGATGCCCATCTTGGAACATCTAATATATCAGGTTCTATGTTTACGCTTTATGACCTCACTGACGCAGTGACTATCTCTAGATACGCGCAGTAGTGAGTTTAGTATCATTATTATCATATTATCTATGTTTACTTGTAAAATAATAGTAAGCACAATAATAACTTATTATGTTTAAATTTTTCACTCCAAAAAAAAAAAAAAAATAGTCTATAGTGGGTCTATTGCATGTCCAAAATGTCTATAGCATTTCCAAAGTGGCCAGCAAGATCATTTGGGTTGACCATCCTTGATCTAAAATGATAAGAGTTGTCAGATTAATCAAATTAATCTGATTTCTCTCAACTGCCCTAGGAAGTCGACATCAGTTATTAGCAGACTCAGAACTAATCATTACAGAATTATGAAGATTCTCCCGTACAAGACTAGGGAATGCATCCCCTGCAGAAATTGTCCTAACACCTAAGCACATTCTCGAGTGTCCAGCACTCACTCCCCATGTTTTGCAATTGGGTAGGGTGCCAATCGAGGTCAACTTAAGAGAAGTTCTGTATAGTGGGAGCGACGCCATTGCTAGCGGCCGCTATCTTGAAGACTTTTGACTTGATCTAACTTTTATCCCTTTGCATTCGAGGGCTCCGGGAGCGGAGCCATTTAAAATTTGTCTTCAAGCTCGAGGGCTTCGTTACGGAGACAATGCAAAAACACTATAAATAATGCGTTTCTTTTAATGCGTATATCAAACTTACATGTGAATAGGATCTTTTCACTAAAATCGCTTCGAGTTGCTGATAATACGAATGAAAAAAATTCTAGTGCAAAGGGTTAATAATAATATTTTAAATCCATGGAGACGATAATGACAACAAATCTTTGTCATTTTAGACCATTTTAAAAGATTAAAATTAATATTTCTGAAGAAGTGAAATAAATATATAAATCTCTTTTTATTAACATCGTATCTTAATTCTTGCAAAAGCCAATCTATTTCTGATGAAATACAAATTCATCACAGTAATTTCAACACTGTTATGGAATACTTCTCCAGAAACGAGCATTGTCTCACAAAAGTCTGTGGAGGAGAAAAAACAGTTGTTGGATTCGCCAAGTATCTGTCACTGGGAGGTGGGATGGAAGAAAGCAGATAGATTCTCTTCTTCTTTTCATAAGGGTAAATATAGCTCTGGTAAAAGGGGGAGTTCCAAAATATTCTATAACTCGCGTGCTGCTTGCAAAATGGATGCCAAATTTCCTCTGAATCATCACACCGATAAGTGTTGTAGTTATAGTTGATAAATTAAATTATTGTTTTGTGCCAAGCAATTTATCAACTATAACTATTATAAAAGTGCTATAAAGAACAATATAAATAAAGTACTTTTTAAAATACTTTTTGTACTCTATAGTACTTTTTTTTTATTTATATTGTGCTTTTTCTGAAGAATGGAAATAAATATATATATTCTTTTGTAAATACTGTTTTTTAATTCTTGCAAAAGCCAAAAAATTATTTTGTATTTTGTTGCATATTTATGGCAGAAATTGCAACAATGTTATGGAATACTTCGGTACGCAGTTTTTTTTTTTAAGTATTGCACTATTTATTTAATAGTACAGTGCTATTTTAGTACTTATTATACTTAAATAGTACTTCATAAATATGTATTCAATAAAGTACTATTAAGTGATAGACTTCATTTATGTTGTACTTAAATAGTACTTTATGAATATGTACTCAATAAAGTAATATTAAGTGATAGACTTTATTTATGTTGTACTTAAATAGTACTTTATTTAATAGTACAGTACTATTTAAGTACTATATTTACTTAATACTACAGAACTATTTTAGTACTTATTATACTTAAATAGTACTTTATGAATATGTATTCAATAAAGCACTATTAAGTGCTAGACTATTTATATTGTATTTAAATAATACTTGACTTAATAGTACAGTATTATTTAAAGTACTGTACTATTTAAAGTACTATTTAAAGTACTTATTATATTTAATATGATATTACTTTATGATGATGTAGTATTCAATAAAGGACTATTAAATGATAATAAAAATATATTACTTTAGCTTATAAATAAATATTAATTCTATAAATCTTAAAAGCTTCCATTATATACTAATAAAGTAGCAGTAATTAATTTTAAATAACTTTGGCTTTTCTTTCCATAAAAATATATATTGAAGTTAAAAAAAAGTTAAACATATTTTTATAATCCACTTGTCAAAATACAGGGTGATTATAATTAAAGTCCCACTTTCAAAATGCTGTAAAAAAGAACCACTCGTCACAATGAGTTCAAATTTGAACTGAAAATAGGAAGGGAGAAAACGATACGGCATCAAAAAGGGGTGCATTAATAGATGGCGCTGTAAGCAGCATAAAGAAAATGAATTCGGCTGGCAGTGATATTTTGAATCGAAATGATAACGTATTTGGCATGAGTTGCACATTAAACCCACTGTAGTGTTCAATGTGCTTGATTGTTTCGGTTTTTTGACGGAAAAAAATGACTTACAAGTCATTATAATTACCCTGTAGATCAAGTATTTATATGAATAGTTTTTATTTTTATTTTTATTTTTTATTTTAATGCAACTGACATATACGTAGACAGTTATCTTTGATGCCTTACGGCAAGCACTACATCGATGTTACTTACTTAGCACTACCCAGGAGGTGCGTGTAGCTTGAGATAAGCTGCGGACGCAGAGTAACAGTAACATGTTAGAGAGGGACCTACGGTTTAAAGCGGTTTCCGAACAAGCCACTACAAACGTCCATGGCACCGCCAGGACTCGAACCCGAAATGTCTGGTAGTATCCAGAGGGCTAACCACTTGGCCATGCATGCCCCATTTAAATAAATGTAATGAAAAATAATTTCATTGCCATCGTTATAACATTATTCTTGAGTTTATCGAAGTGTGAAAACGAAAAAAAAACATCGAGTAAAAATCCACTGTATTGAACCTTAAGGATTTATTTTTGTGGAAGATAAGGGATGTCTTTAATTCTCTTAAGCGTTTTTATGAAAGAAAAAGAAATGACAGCCTACCGTGAAGAAGAAGAGTTTTTTTTTAAGAGCAATCTTTTTGGCTCGTGGTATCCTGTTTCTATCAGACGCAAGCGGTGAAAGATGCTCGCACTTGGAACGAATCCAGCACATTAAACGGAATGAAAGGTGCAAGTGGCAAGAGTTATGTCAGGAAAAGCATTTGAGCTCCATAAATCACAACCAGCCGCTTAACTAACCGTTGCCCAACCAACTTAATGGAAAAAGATGGGAAAATATTACTCCATGAGAAAAAGATGTTTATAAATCCCCCAATAGAATTCTTGCTTTCTATAGAAAAGTCTATTTCAATTTTTGAACAATACTTTTTACTTTTCTGTAAATATGTGATGTATTATGACTGTATTTCCGATAAAATGCAGGAATGGGCGAGTGTCTGGCCCTTTGGCACTGTTTGTCACAGGTTTCGGGTTCGAGTCCCGGCTGTGCCGTGGATGTTTGTAGTGATTCGGAATCACTTTAAACTGTAGGCCCCGGTCTAATATGACTGTAAACATCACAGAGCACATTCAGACTTCTCATTCACATCGTTCCCAAACTGTAAAGGGGCAACTCAGCTCTAGGCACAGTGATGTAATTTGGTGTGGTGTGGTGTGGTGTGGTATGGTGTAATAATAGTAGTAGTTGTTGTAGTATATCTCTTCTCTTGGGAAAGATACTACACCAGATATGACATTTACTTAACATTTATCCTAAGATTTTAGCTTCCCCCATCTCCTCGGGATGTCGTTGCGGCCTGATGGACAATTGGCTGGCGTTCTGGCCTTTGCTATCCCACTGCCCAGGTTCGAATCCTGGCGATGGCATGGATATTTGTGAGTAGTTCGGAATCTATTTTAAACTATAGCTCCTCGGTCTGTTTAGGCCTCTTGTGCACAAGATGACTGTAGAGCGACAAACTCGGGATGTCGTTGTCCTGAGATTTAGTCAGTCTTGATGGCCTGTTGAAGTGAAGCATATTCACCCTTAGCCATGTTCCAGTCATTTGCGACGGGGTTTTCTGGAACTAGTGTAGGCTTTTCCCGTACCAGGAGGATGACTAATAACAGCAACCAAATGCATTAAATAAATTAAATTAAATCTTAACCTTGTTAGAAAAAAATTTTCTCTAGAATTTGGGCAAGTGGTCAAAGGAAAAGTTTAATGCTCTTTAGGAAAAGATGGTGATTAGTTAATTTGTAAGTGTTCCTATTTCATGAGGTCTTTCTTTTTTTCTAATGCAGCTGGCAAATACTTAGACAGTTGTCTTCTATGCCATAAGCAAGGGTTGCACCGACGTTACTTACTTAGCAGTACCCAGGGGTGCGTGTAGCTTGAAGATAAGCTACGGACGCGGAGTAACAACTGCTCCCGAATAACAATGCTCTCACGATCCTATTAAACTAAGACCTTACAAACATCCATGGCACCGCCGGGACTCGAACCCAAAACCTGTGGTACCGAGCGTCAGACATTTGGCCATTCAGGCCCCATTTCTTCAATGTAATTCTTAACATTTTTATTGGCATATTAAGTAGTACTTAAAGAATTTTTCCAGTTAAATAATATTACATTATTTCGATAGTGAACTAGAAAACAATTTTTTTTTTAATTGATTGGAAAGAAAACCAAAATAACTTGTTCACTAACTCAAAAGTATTCTGCTTTTTAAAGTGAAGCTGAATGTTACCCTTTGCCATGGCCCAGTCGTTTGCGACTTGGTCTTCTGACCTGGTGTAGGATTTCTTGCATTAGGGATGATTAGTAACATCAACTAAAAATGCATTAAATAAATTAAATTAAATTAGCGACCAGATGGCTGAATGGCTAGCGCTGTGGCGGTCGGGGCCACAGGTTTCGGGTTCGAGTCCCGGCGGGTGCCATGGATGTTTCTAGTGGTTCGCAATCCACTTTAAACCGTGGGTTCCAGTCTAATAGGATCGTAGAGCACTGTAGGGTAGTGCTACCGCGTCCGTAGCCAATCTTCAAGCATGCATCCCGTGGGTAATGCGCAATGAGTAACAGCGGTGCAACCCTTGATTATGGCATAAAGATTAACTGTATCTGTAATGCCAGTTACATTAGGAACAAAATCAAATTAAATTTTAACCTTTGTTATAAAAAAAAGCCTTTTGTAGAATTTGGGCAAGTGGTCAAAGAAAAGTTTAATGCTCTTTAGAAAAAGCTGCTGATTAGTAAGTTATACGTGTCCATGTTTATGAATCTATGGCTATGAATCTAATTCATTA
Source organism: Caerostris extrusa (assembly GCA_021605095.1). Lineage (NCBI taxonomy): Eukaryota > Metazoa > Arthropoda > Arachnida > Araneae > Araneidae > Caerostris > Caerostris extrusa. Next base: position 18,281 of record BPLR01002458.1, read on the forward strand.
CATTTTAATTCTTATTATGTAAATAGAATTTTTTTTTCAATTAAATAATATTACTTTCAGACATTATTTCGATAGTGAACCGGTAGTAAACTTTTTTTAATCGATTGGAAAAATTGAAATAAATTGTTTACTAACTTAAAAGTATTCCAATTGTTTTAAAATCACAGACCATTGAAGAGAATAAAAATCTCAAAGTAGTACTAACAGTTTTTAAAGAAAAGGGTTTTTATTTCCACCTCCAAGTTTTCAGCTTCAAAGAAACTTCTCCGAAATTCCATTCGTTTCTTACTTTTACCTTCCAAACACCCAGATAGGCTGTTGCGCCCCGTATAAAATTCCTCGCCTTCAGAGATAAGGAAGAAAAAAGGGGCGCATTTATTTTTCCGGGCGCAAAATAAAAGGAAGCCCCCTCGAACCGGAAGACCGTATCGCCCTAATGAAATTGCCCCTTTTATGGGGCAGCCCGGGGACGCCCACGCGATAGGTACCTTTCATATTTTTCTGTTGCCCCACCCCCTCACCCCTTCCCTTTTTCTATTTTTCGAATACATCTTGCATGTCCGAGTGCGACGATGTTCGCCTTTTATGTCTTTCCTGCAAATGAGGGTTCTGCCATCTCTCTCTCTCTGTAGTCCAATCTCCCTCTTTTGTGTGAATATTCAAAAGTGTCAGATAAAAATTGTTTACGATTCCAACACACCTAGTTACGAATTTCAACTCGAATCCTAAATGAGCTACGAATAACTCGTTCTTTTTTTTCTTTCCCTTGATGGTTTGTTCCAGAAATAGTTACAAAAAAAAAAAAAAAAAAATATAGTTGGTTGTTTCCGAAAACGAATAAAGAGATTTCTGAAAATAAATATCCAGATACATTTCATGCATTTTGTTCCTACACAAAAATATCTTGATTTTCAGGATAGAAACTTTGTTTGAAAACGGCGGTGCCATGGATGCTTGTAGTGATTCGGAATCAACTTTAAACCGTTGGTCCCGGTCCAATAAGATTGTAGAGCGTTGTCTTGAGGTTTAGTCAATCTTCAACCTTCCTAGTCCCTCGCAAAGTGGAGCTGCATATTACCCTTTGCCATGGCCCAGTCGTCTGCGACCTGGTCTTCTGACCTGGTGTAGACTTTCCTGCACTAGGAGGGATTAGTAACATCAACAACAAAATGCATTAAATAAATGAAATTAAATTAGTGGCCTGATGTCCAAGTGGCGCTTGGTACCACATGTTTTGGCTTCGAGTCCCGACGTTTCTATGGATGTTTGTAGTGGTTTGAAATCCACTGTAAACCTTAGGTCCCGGTCCATTAGGATCCTTAGATCAATGCGTTACTCTAATTCGTAGCATATCTTGAAACTACACATACACCCTGGGTAGTGCTAAATGAGTAACGATGCAGCCCTTACTTAAGGCATAAAGATTGTCTCTGTATTGCCAGCTGCATTAGACACAACAACAATTAAATTAAATTTTAACCTTTGTTAGCAAAAAAATCTAGAATTTGGGTAAGTAGTCTACGGAAAAGTTTATCGCGCATTAGGAAAATAGGGTGATTAATAAGTTGTACGTGCTCTTACTTCTTGAACCTAACTCAGTGCATTTTTATTCATTGGAAAAAAATTAATGTCAGACATTATTTCGATAGTGAACTGGAAAACAAGTTTTTTCAATTGATTGGAAAAAAACCCCCAAAATAATTTGTTCACTAACTTAAAAGTATTCCACTTTTAAAAATCACAGACCATTGAAGACAATAAAATTCTCAAAAGTACTAACACCGTTTTTAAAGAAAAGTATTCCCCCCCTCTCTCAGCTTCAAAGAAAATTCTTCGAAATTCCGTTCTTTTCTTACTGTTTCCTTCCAAACACCGAGAGACTCCATTGCGCCCCGTATAAAATTCCTCGCTTCCAGAGATAAGGAAGAAAAAAAAGGGGCGCATTTATTTTTCCGGGCGCAAACTAAAAGGAAGACCCTCGAACCGGAAGACCGTATCGCCCTAATGAAATTGCCCTTTTATGGGGCAGCCCGGGGATCGCCCACGCAATAGGTACCTTTCATATTTTTCTGTTGCTCCCCACCTCCACCTTTTTCGAATACATCTCGCATGTCCGGAATGTGACTATGTTCACCTTTTATGTCTGTCCTGCAAATGAGGGTTCTGCCATCTCTCTCTGTTGTCCAATCTTCTTGTGTGTGAATTTCAGAAGTGTGTGATAAAAATTGTTTACGATTCCAACACACCTAGTTACGAATTACAACTCGAATCCTCAATGTGCGAATAACTCGTTCTTTTTTCTTTACCTTCATGGTTTGTTCCAGAAATAGTTACTAAAAAAAAAAAATAATAAAAAGAAATGTATTTGGAACTTTCTGTAAAAGAATAAAGATATTTCTTTTGTCAGAAATATCCAAATACGTTTCATGCATTTTGTTCCTACACAAAAAATATCTCGATTTTATAATTTCGATAGAATCTTTGTTTCACTTAATTATAAAAACAATAAAGAAATTTCTTTTTCAGAAATATCCAAATACATTTCATGCATTTTGTTTCTATACAAAAATATCTTAATTTTATAACTTACTGAAAATGGCAAAAAGTGATAAATATGAAACTTCAAGAAGAAGGAATTGATCAACGCACTACGAGTACTTATAGCCATTGGATATACAAATGTTTAAAATCACAATCCAACACTTCAAAATCATACCACAAAGCACTTCAAACAAAAACAATTTTTCCAGAAAATTCCTGAAGACTAACGAATGAATCATTTCAAGGTTTAAAGGTCCAAAGTACCATTTTCCGCCAAAATTTGAATTGGAGTTTTATTTGCTTGGCGGATATCGTCATGGACCCCTAACCCAGGACATCATGTTAAAACATGATTAAAAAAAAAAAAAAAAAAACTGACAATTTTAGAGTTTTATTACTTCATTAGTATTATGATACGTCATCATTGAAGAACATTATTTCAAACACAATTGTAGCTCTAACCATGTTTTAAATCATCTATGATCATTACAATGGGTGTACTGTGAGTGCCACTTTCCAACTTCTAATGAATGGCTGACAATATTCTTGAACGAGACATTGCATTGTCTCTATAAGCGCGTTCTATATATATGCATATATTTGCATCAGCATTTCCTTGAGCAGTTGCAGGTATTTTTAATCGCAGCTGTGATACTCGGAGAGATGCACATCTGCTGTGGTGCGTCAAGCTCCTATAAGCCGCTGGCACAGGTTCGAACCCAAAGTGTCAATCTACCCTTTGTTTCTTGTCGGCAGAGACGGTTTTTTTTTTTTTTACGCTATGCCAATTTAAATTTATCTTGTGCATCGGAGTTTTTGCCTGTATAAAAGGTTACCTTAACGGGTCATTCCGCTTGTATTTGTGAATGAAACATATACTTCAGTTTAGACTAAACACCTGCCGCTTTTCTTTAGAACGTCCACTAGAAACTGGATCTAAAGCAGAGGGGGCCAACCCACAGACCGCCTTGAATATTTTTCTGGCCCTGAGATTTATCACACTTTTACAGAATATATTTATTTTATGATGGCCAAAGTAGTGGAAACCAATGTATTTAAACAATATATTACGTGTGTATCTATATATTTAAAAATGAACTGCCGAAATGATGAGAAAAATTAACTTTGATTTTTAAAATAATATTCTTGCGAATATGGGACAGATAGTGCCTGTTTTATTTATGAGTTTACAGTTATGAATTAAATACATTATATTCTACAAACTCATGATGCACTCGCATCTTGGAACATCTTAACATAATGGGTTCTATGTGTCCCTTTAAATGACCTCAGTGACGCAGTGACCATCCCTAGATATGCACAGCTGATTGGTGATAGCAGAACAAACCAGATTCTTGGTTGAAGTTGTTAGCGCTTTTGGTTCATCTTACACCTGCGAATCGTGTTTTTTTTAACCTAAAAGAAATTGACCAGACGCAAAAGACGCTGAAAACGTGACGGACGCTAGCCCGCAACACCCATTACGATGTGCAAATACCCAAATTGAGATGGATGAGTGGAAGAGTGGAGAAACAAATATCGCACTAGTCAACTAAATATTTTTCAATGATTTAATTCTTTTATTTCGTTTATATTTATATATTTCATTTTTAGTATTATATATTTCTTTACAGTGTGTGTTTAGTGTCATCATTATTATATCATCTATGTTTACATGTACGAATAATAGTAAACACAAAAATAATAACTCATTCTGTTTCAATTTTGCACTTCCAAAAACTGTGTGCATAGTGGGTCTAAATCTAATGTGGTGATATACAATTTTATATGCAGCCTGCGTAGTTAGGATGCATTTCCAAAGTGATGATGGGTAAATGTTCCAAAGGTAAAGATTCTAAAGATGTGATGGATAAATTAATGGAATTATGTTTGTTAGTTTGAACGGAATTTGAAACTCCTGCTTATTATTAAGTTTCTCTTCAAAATAGGAATTTATCATAACAATTTATAGAAAAAAACACTAAAAAATGTCTACTACAGTGGGTCTAAATCTAATATGAGGATATATGATTTTATATGCGGTCCGCGGAGTTAGGATGTATTTCCAAAGTGGTCCGCAAGATCATTTGGGCTGGCCACCCCTGATCTAATAATTCCTCGTCCATTTGCGAGTTCTCATTTGGCGCGAGGTTATTGACTCGACACACGATGTACATTTTTGACCCAGATTGATTCCTTTTTTTATACCCTATCTATCTATATGCTATTGGAGAGATAGAGGAGGCCTTGATCTCTCTCCTCTTTGCTCCATCTTTCGAAGAGAAAGTTATCTCTTCAACGAGTGAGATAATATTTTCCACTTTCGCCCTTTGGAGCTGTTTACGCTCGCTGTTCGATGAAGGACCCGAAAATGCAATTGATAGTTTATTGGTTAAAAAAAAAACAAAATAGCAGCAGTATCTTGTCTCTTTTCCCTCCTACTGCATTCCATTTCGGCTGCCATACATTGATAGAAATGCGATAATTTCAGCATACCCCATACATGGTGCGTGCCCAATTAGATGGAATCAAGATAACTCCATTTTTGTTCCAAGTTTAATCTTCCGATCGTTTTAGAAGAAGAAATGAATAAAATTTTAAACAATGTTATGATTGAATAGAACTTCAACGTTTATTAGAACCCAGAATTTGAACCGAAGACTTGGAATAAAAATTATTGTTAGTATTATTTTTTATATTTCCAATGGCAAGGCAAGTACAAGTAAAAGCAAGTAATATAAAAAAATATATATATTAAGTCACTTTCTTCTTTTTATTCACTATATTGCAGAAAGTCCTTCATAAATAATTTTTCTTTCATTTTTTAAGTTTATCTGGCGCCATCTATTGGTAGATATAGGCAACTTAAATCTAAAAAAATTTTTTAATTAATTAATTAAATTTAATGAATGATTTAATATTTGTAAAAACTGTATTAAGTGTATCAGATTAAAACTGCATCAAGTGTCATCCACTACAAGTTTAAAAAAAAAAAGTATTTGAACTTGTGTGGATGCATAAAAAGTATTTTATTAACGATTGAAAATTTGAACAAGATATAAATATAGGAAGAGTGTGAGCTAATAGAAGGAATTGAATAATAATAATAATAACAAGGCAAAAAAAAATACAAAAGAATAAACATCCAAAAAATACAAAGACGACCGAAGTCATTGCCTTAAGAGTTCTCTCGCACGCCAGTAAAGCGCTGACTCCAAGTCGCCGTCAAGTACCGCAACATCGTTAGAGGTGGTCTCTGTTCATTGGATCACATAGGGGGCAGCCAGGGTTCGAAAAGATTTTAATGCGATGGAGATTTTCTGCTAGGCAGTCATGGCCAGACAGAGGGCAGTATGTCATAGCGGAATTCTGGGTATTGTTAAAAGATCTTGAGGTCTCCAACGCTTTGACTTAATCCCATCATAAAATTTGTAAAATGGAAAATTAAGTATTTTCCAAAACACATTTATTATTTCATTTCGTTGTGTTGTATAGTACAAATTTTTTTTTCCAGATATTAGGATTAGTGATGAAAAAGCTGTCATTAATAAATTTTTGCGATGTACTTTTTTTTTTTTATTTCAGTTTTCTTGTGATATTTTTTCCACCAGTTCTTAGTCAGTCCATTAAGTATACATTATTAACAACTGAGTATGCATTTGCAGTAGTGTTAGGATCCATAGTCCAAGCAACAAAATTGTTTGCATTGAGTACTATGGATTTTGTAAGTAATTCATCGGCATAATAAAACCAAGTTACTTTCAGATATTGCTTCATTGTTTGAAGTTTTTTCTCTCGCTGTCCCATGTAACATCCACTTAAAGTAGATTTAATTGTTGCTTAGTTTTCAATACGTTAAAAACCGTTGATCACAAATATATCCAGATCATGGCCATACGATAGCTACAAATTAATGGATACCGCTGGTTCGTTGGCGTTTGGGATATTCATCAACTTGCCTCATGAGTCGTTGATACCTACGTGGTGGGAGTTTTCCTGGTTTCCTCCTATGTGATACTCAAATGTGAAGTAGTCATCCGTAAAACTGCGCCCGAAAGGCATTGTCCTCCTTCTTCATCGACACGGAATCAAGGCAGACTTCTACCTACATGTGCTCCATCACAGAAGCTGACCCCTTTCCCTCTATCCATGACGGTAAACTGTAGGTCCCTATCTAATTAGGCTAAGTTAAGACAAACAAAACCAAATCATCTATCCATGAGTAATCCAAATCAACCAATAACCCAAATCATCTACTCATGGGGTGTCCGCCCCGCGCTATCGGACACTGAGGAAGAGTCACAACAACAACGACAAATTAATGAGCAATTAGAAAAGTCTTCAGTTAAAAAATAAAACTAAACCTTTTTAGTATTCTCTTTGATTCCCAATGCAATTGTGAAAATGCTTAAAGAAAAATTATTTAGGAATTGTATCAAGTTATTCGAGACAAAGATCATTAGCGTCGCAAATATTTGCTTTTTTTTTCTTACAGTTCTGTTTAATCCTTTGGCTTTTATTATCGCATTATCTTTTGTAAGAAGCATCTTCAGAAGAAAGACGTTTTCTAACTCTCTTTAATTCTTCTATTCTTTAGTGAATAAAAGCTAACTTCTGTTTTTTTTTTTTTTTTTTTTTTTTTTAGTTGGACTTATTAATTAAGGCAGAAATTCTAAGCATTGAATAACTCCCTCCGATCGTGGTACTTGATGTGGATCTTTGTGATTTTTATGAATCTTGATGTGAATCTAAACGGCATTTACTATAGAATTTTTTTTGGAACAAATATCTTCAGAAGAAAGGCGTTTTCTAACTCTCACTAGCTCTTCTGTTCTTTAATGAATAAAAGCTAACTTTTCTTTTTTTTTAGTTGGATCTATTAATTAAGACAGAAATTTTAAGCATCGAATAGCTCCCTCTGGCCTGGTTGGCACGTGCCTAGCACTCTGGCTTTGGTATCACAGGCTTCAGGTTCGAATTCTGGCGGTGGCATGGATATTTGTGAGTGGTTCGGAATCCACTTTAAGCTGTAGATCCCGGTCTAATTAGCCTGAAGTGTGCATGAAATGACCATAGAGCGAAAAACCAAATCTCTTTGAGCCAATTGGCCATCAGGTTGATTGGCTCAAAGAGATTTGGTTTCTTCGCTCTATGGTGATTTCATGCACACAAGGGCTGTGGCTCTGTTCCCGTAGGATTCAGGTTCGAATCCTGGCGGTGGCATGGATGTTTGTGAGGGGTTTGGAATCCACTTTAGACTGTAGGTCCCGGTCTAATTAGTCTAAAGTGTGCATGAAATGACCATATAGCGAAAAAAACCAAACCTCTTTGAGCCCGCGGCATGATGGCCCATTGGCTAGCGCTATGGCCTTTGGTACCATATTCTTCAGGTTCGAGTTCTTGCAGTGGCATGAATGTTTGTGAGTGGTTCGAATAAACTGCAGGTCTCAGTCTGTTTAGCCCTCGTATGCACAAGATGACAGTAAGCAACAAATCAAATCTTTCCTTAGCTTCCTACCATCGTGATATCTTTCTGCAAATGTGCTATTGGGCCTATAATGTTACACTTTCTCACTATCGAGCCTCCCACACTTTTACCACCCCCTTAGCATTGTTCCTTCACCCAAGTGATGAGCATTCCACTTTATATTAATTGTCTGCAGTTCCAGCAACGAATCGACGTCGTTTTCTATTCCTGTTGCGATAAAGCTACTTCTTTATCTTGCTTCTTCCTCAGCAATGCGTTCATCAGACAATGTGAAACCTCTGGCTCGGATACAATGAAGACGTATAATTTGTGCAGAATGCGTGAAAAATCTTTTATTTATCTCTTCCACTGCATGGAGATGTCCACCATTGTAAAGTCGCTTTAAAAATAAAAATAAAGATGATCGTCTGCAGAGAAGAGTGGCAGACGATCCGCATCTCGCGGGGTGCATTGTAGTTGGAATTTTTTTGTTCTTTTTTCTTTTTGTATGCTTTCTGGCAAGCTTCTTCCCTATCAGGCGTCCTTGGTTGAAGATTTTCGTTTTCATTTATATATTTATTTATTTATTTTTACTTTGTGGAAGGCATGCTTCCAGATGTGTGAGGGAGGTTGCCTGAAGAAGACGACTTAACGACAGATTTATTTAGAAGGGCGCGATGGCAACAAAGCAAAGACAAAAGATTTTTTAAACTAAAGAGCTTGTCTAAGAGGGTTTCTTTCATTACATCTTGGGAACAGAAAGATTGCGTCGCTCTTTCACTACTTTGTTCCAACCTGTTAATTTGTGTCGTTTTTCAATTTCTTCTATTAGCTCACACTCTCCCTATATATATCTTGTTCAAATTTTCAATCGTTCATAAATACTTTTAGTCATCCACTCAAGTTCAAATACATTTTTTTTAACCTGTAGTGGATAACAGTTGACGTTGATACAGTTTTTCTTCAAATATTAATTCAGTAATTAAATTTAATTCATTAATTTTAGTTTTTTTAAAATTTAAGTTGCATGTATCTACCAATAAATGTCGTCAGATAAACTTAAAAAATGAATGAAAATTATTTATAAAGGACTTTCTGCAATAGAGTAAAAAAAAAGTAGGAATTGAGTTTAAATTTTTTTTTTTATATTACTTGTTATTTATGCATTCCTTATAACATGTAGACGGTTCATCCTATAGAACAGGGGTGGCCAACCCGTGGCCCTCCTTGAATATTTTTCCGGCCCGTGAGATTGATCACACTTTTACAAAATATATTTATTTTATAATGGCCAAAGTAGTGAAAATCAATGTATTAAAAAAATACATTTTGTTTGCATCCCTATATTCGAAACTTATGAAGAATTATGAGAAAAAAATTAACTTTGATTTAAAAATAATATTATTGTGAATATAGGACAGATATTGCCTGTTTTATTGATGAGTTTTACAGTTATGAGTTCACAGAATAATTAAATTATATTCTGCGAACTCGTGATGAGCGCATCTTTGGAACATCTAATACAGGTTCTGTATTTCCTTTTAAGTGACCGCAGTGACCGTCCCTAGATACACACAGTTGATTGTTAATAATAGAGAAAACCAGACTCTTAGTTGAAGTTCTTAGCGCTTTTGGTTCAATTTACACCTGCAAATCGTATTTTTCTAAAATGAAATTGACCCAACACAAAACATTGCTCAAACATAACGGACGCTAATGTTCAACACCCGTTACGATGTACAAATACCCAAATTGAGATCGATTTGTCAAAGTTAAGTGAAAGAACGGAGAAACAAACATCGCACAAGTAAAAATAAATATTTTTTTAATGATTTCATTTTTTTATTTTGTTTATATTTATAAATATATTTTATAATTCATTTTTAATGTTATATATTTCTTTACAGTGCGCGTTTAGTATCATTATTAGTATATTATCTATGTTTACATGTAAGAATAACAGTAAGCACAAAATAATAACTCATTACGGAGATGCAAATATATCATAGGAAAAAATAAGTGATGGATTAAAAAAAAAAAAAGAACATCAATGTAAGTTTAATTAATGTTTTGAAACAAAATTAACTTGTTAAACGAATAAAGTTAATATAATTATAGATATAAGTAAATTAAAATATTTTTATTAAAGAGTTGAATTTCTGAATGGATGGCTTATTCTTTAACTTGAAAAAAAAAATTTAAATTGCTTTTCTTTAATGAATAGAGATTTTCTTTTTACTGCCGACGAAAGATGATGGATGGAATTTCTGTGTTTGTCTTTTCTGGGTATCTAGAGAAATGAACTTGTGCTTCTTCTTCTTTTTTTTTTTTTTTCTCTTGTCTTAAAATTATCTTCTTCTTTCTCTTAATATTTCTGAACTTCCTCCTTTTTAATTTAGTAACATCAACTATCTAATTGAATTTTCTGTTGAGCTCCATGTTTTTAATAAGGGTGAACATTGTTTCTGGTATGACAGATATAGTATATTGAAAGATTAACAACGTTTTGTTTTTATTAAATATGCAGTTTTTTTCAATGTTTATATTGTCAGGGTATTTAGAAAGAATTAAAAAAAAAAAAAACACTTAGTATCATGCGTAAATTAATGGATTTATGTTTGTTAGTTTGAAAGGAATTTGAAACTCATGATAATTTTTTTTTCCCCTAATGCAGCTGGCAAATACTCAGACAATTGTACTTTTTATGCTTTAAGGCAAGCGCTACACCGACGTTACTCACTTAGCATATAGCTTAAAGATAAACTACAGACGCTGAGTAACAATATCCCCGCTATGCGCTACGATCCTGCTGGACCGGGACCAACGGTTTAAAGTTGATTACGAAACACTACAAACATCCATGGCACCGCCGGTTCTCGAACCCGAAACCTGTCGTACCGAGTGCCAGAGCGCTAGCCACTCGGCCATTAAGCCTCTTGTCAAAGTATTTACAAAAAAAAAAAAAAAAAAAAAACTTGGTATCATGAAATATGATGAGTAAATTAATGTAATTATGTTTATTAGTTTGAACAAAATTTTGGAGCTCCTGATAATTATTAAGTTTGCCGTCAAGATAGGAATCTATTATGACAAGTTACAGAAAAAAAGTCAAATTTATTTGCATGACATTTTTTAATACCCTAACGCCTATCATTTTACAACCGAAAATCAACTCCGGTCTTCCAAATTTGCTACATTTTCTTCTTGCTGTATGCATATCTTAAATCTTGTTTATTTATTTCTTCCTATCCAAGCATGCAAAATATGTATAAAACTAACTTTTTATTATTCAATTCATCCCTCGGCAATCCTTTATTTATGTTTTCATTTCGAAGCTATTTGATTAAATTATATCTTAATCTGCAAACACACTTATCCCTTGCCATGTTCCTGAATGCATAATGCATACTCCTGCCTTTAAACGCAGAGTGACATAAACTCGTGCATACTCCAGAAAAGAGCAACCCCTCTGCGACCTCAAGCAACATCACAGTTACAGTTGCAATCCACTTAGTACCATGCCTCATCCTTTCATTCAATTATCGAATATCGCGCCTCCCGGTGGAGAAATCTTTCTCGCAAAAGATTTTTTTTCCTCCACCCTGCCCCTACCCCCATCCTCCCGTCCTCACCAGGAAAACGATTTTAAAAACATCCTGGCTTCTAATCCCCGCAATTTCCACCCCAATGGAAATTGATTTTCTCCAATTACCGCTGTCGATCCCGTTCAACCTCAGACGATCACTTTTCTCTCCTCTCCCCCACCCCCACCCCCTCGGCTTCCTTCAACCCCACTCCACCCCCGGCAATCTGTTTTTTCCGATTGAACTCTTAAACGTTTCTTTTGTTCTATCTTCCTTTTTCACTCCGGTAGGGACGGATTGCGCGGGAATGGGTTTTAATATTTTCAGGAGGGTCGGCCGCCTCAAACGATTTTCGATGGCCTCGGAAGTTTTGGCACAATCGTCCATCACTGCCTGCACTAGAATAGAAAAGAGTCCGCAGTGAATACACCTGCTGATGCCTGTTTAAATTAACAGAGTTCTGCTGCGGAACACCCTCCCCACCTCCATGCGGCTATTTCCGTCTTTGTTGCGGAACAGATTCATAAGAGTCAAGTGTAAAAAACCGAACAATTCTTTCTGACTTGGGAGTCAAAGTAAATAGGCAATTTATTCCTTTCCATAGGCAACAGGCAATTTATTCCTTTCCATAGGCAATAGGAAATTTATTCCTTTTTGTCTTTGTTGCTTAACAGATTCATAAAGTCAGGTGCAAAACCGAACAATCCTTCCGACTTGGGAGTAAAACTAATAAATAGGCAATTTATTCCCTTTTGTCTTTGTGCTGAACAGATTCATAAAAGTCATGTGTAAAACCGAACAATTTCTTCTGACCTGGGAGTAAAAGTAAATAGGCAATTTATTCCTTTCCAAAAGTAAATAGGCAATTTATTCCTTTTTGTCTTTGTGCTGAACAGATTCATAAAAGTCAAATGCAAAACCGAACAGTCAATCTGACTTGTGAGTAAAAGTAAATAGGCAATTTATTTCTTTCCATAGGCAATTTATTCCTTTCCATAGGCAATTTATTCCTTTTCATAGGCAATTTATTCCTTTCCATATGCAATTTATTCCTATTTGACTTTGATTGACAATAGGCAGCCTATGGAAATGAATAAAATAGCTCCAAACTGACTTGCGTAAGTAATCAGGGGACTTATGTAATATATGTAAATAAGTAATTATGTAACTACAAGTTAGAGTTTTTACAAATTGCAGGATAGAAGATGCCGGTTAGCTTTATTAATTTTTTTTCAGAGGTTTTTAATATGCTGAGATCATAAGAGGGGGAGAGGATTAATTTATCGATAATACTAAAGATGTCAATGAAATTGTAATCAATTTAATGGATACTTTAATAAGTACATTGTATATAAGAGAAAAATGTGTTTACTATAATAAACACATTTCAGTTTAGTTTTCTAAAAATATTTTTTAAAAATTCGACTTATTCAAAATTGTAACCAGGTTCTGTTATCAACATTTGCGTGATTTTATTTACTATTTTTATTCGTAGCATGTTAAAAATACAATAAAAGGAAATATTTTATTTTTACTCACTCTGCGATGAATAGAAATGGGGAACGTAGGAAAAAAGTATTGATTTTATAAAGTGCTAGAATTGATGGATCCTTTTTTTCTCCCTCCACTATCCATTCTTTATTCTTTTGTTTCAAAAAGCAGTCGAAGGGTTCTACAAGCGAGATGTGTGTTGAAGTAGCATCGGTGTATTATTTCGAGGCATCGGCGTTGTCAAAAAATATGTCGAAAAAGAAATATTCGCCAAGTTCCTGTTTCTCTCTCTTCATAACTTAGCACCAAAACAATGCTTCGCCGTCTGCAGCATTTTTTTTTTTTTTTTTTTATGTCAGTGCAGAGTTCTTAGAACAGCTCTCTTGGCATAATGAAAACATGTTTTCATTGTTACTCATGATTCTCGCTTAAAAGTATTATTGTGGACTACTTTCTTTTTGTATTATATTTTTCTCTTTCTTTTATTTGAATGTAACAATTAACGATATTTTTTTAAGTCAAAATTTCAATTTAGATTGGTATAGTTTGTCGTTCTACGGTCATTTGCACACTTTATGCTAATTAGGCCGGAACCACTGTTTAACATGGATTCCGAACCACTAACAAATATACATGACACCGCTCCTGTGATACCAAAGGCCAGGATTGGGGCTGGTTGAACAACCTATTGAATTTAAAACAGATTAAATAAAATTATTAACTATCAGCCCTATTTTACTCTTTTGCATAGTTAGAAATATGTGTCTTTCAAAAGGATGCGATAGAAATCTTTTTCATGTTGCTTTTTGTACTGTTTAGATGAATGACAGATTATATTGTTCTAATGCAGCTAGCAATACAATAACAGTTAATCTTTATGCCATAAGCAAGGTCTGCACCGCTATTACTCATTTAGCACTACCCAAGAGGCAGGTGTAGCCTGATGTTATGCTACGGACGCGAGTCACACTACCCCCACAACGCTGTACGATCCTATTAGACCGGGATCGGAACCCGAAACCTGTAGTACCGATCGCCAGAACGCTAGCCATTCGACCATCAGTCTGTAAAATGGCAATAGTCTTAACTATGAGTTTTTTATTCATAGAACAAATGTTCTCTTAAAAGATGTGAGTTTGCATACTTTTGGCTTTTTATTTGGTGTTAAGATGAATGATAAGATTGTTTGTTCTAATTCCTGCATGGTGTGGGATAACGTGGTGTAATGAACAATAGGCTTGTACCGTGAATGCTTCTTCAAAACAATGTCTACAATGTCGGAGAACGCATGCCCCGATGCTGTTGAACATCCATCCAGTTGAGTGTGAACACCCCTAATTGCAGATCGTTATCAATCAAATGCTACTGTCTTTGTGGACGCGCTTTCTTCTTCTTTACGCTTATACCATTCAAGAGGTTCTCTAATGAGATCGTTTCTCAATTACACTAGTTTGTTGTGCTTCGAACAAAATTCAACACCCCTGTCCCCCTCTTCAATGCCTTCCAAATTTAAAGCAGCTTAGATGTCGTTCTAAGAACTCTCTCCCTTCTGCTAGTTCCACCCCTAGCACTCTAGTTTAGTCGCTATTCAAATGCCTTTCAAAGAGGATTCTGGAGGGTGCAGGGAGAATGGTTGTCTGGAATTGAATAAGAGGAGAATTAGATGTGAAGGCTGAACATGTCTCTCATTTTAAGGCATTTTTTATTTTATTCTTAGATTTCTAAAGATGCCTTAAACGGTTTTTCAATCGTGGGTCATTAAAATAGGGGGTGGGACGACATTGAGCTTTCTATTGTTCTCTTGTATTTGAACGATTCGATGGCTAGGATTTTTTTAAATAATGGTGCCATTTTCGAAGTAGTAATTTTTTTGAAGTGACTACAAGTAGTTTTTCAGATACCTTTGTACAAATTTCACAACTTAAGTTATTTGTTTATTTTTTATTGTTTTAATGTTTTTACATGTTAAAAATGGTTGTAATTATTATTTGTAAATTCACTAAATTAGTTTTTTTTTAATGGTGAGCAATAGCAACAGAAATTTTTGCATAAAATGAAGGTTATTAAACTGTAAAAATTTCTGACACTCGGTACCGCAGGTTTCGGGTTACAATCCCGGCTGTGCCATAGATGTTTGTAGTGGTTCGACTCCACTTCACACCGTAGGTCCTGGTCTAATAGGATCTTAGGGCGTTGTAGGGGTAGTGCTAATAGCCTATCTTCAACTACACGTATCCCCCTGAGTAACGGCGGTGCAGCCCTTGCTTATGGTATAAAGAGTAACTATCTCTCTGTATTACTAGCTAGCTGCATTAGAACAACAACTTTTCGCATTCGGTCTTTATATTTGGTGTTAAGATGAATAATTAGATTACTTGTTCTAATTCCTGCATGGTGTGGAATAGTGTCATGTAATGTTGGAACAATTAGACATTCATTGGGAATGCTTCTTGAAAACAATGTCGGAGAACGCATGCCCCTATGCTGTTGAACATTTATCCAGTTGAGTGTGAACACCCCTAATTGCAGATCGTTATCAATCAAATGCTACTGTCTTTGTGGACGCACTTTCTTCTTCTTGTACGCTCACCATTCAAGATGCCCTCTAATGAGATCGTTTCTCAATTCCACTGGTTTGTTGTGCTTCGAATGGAATTCAACACCCCTATCCCCCTCTTCAATGCCTTCCAAATTTAAAGCAGCTTAGATGTCGTTCGGAGAACTCTCTTCCTCTTCCCTTTGCCCCTGTTCCACCCAAGCACTCTAGTTTAGTCGCCATTCAAATGTCCTCTTTCAAAGAAGATTCTTGAGGAGAGGGAGAATGGTTGTCTGGAAGAGAATAAGAGGAGAATTAGATGTGAAGGCTGCACATGTCTCCCTTTTTTGGCATTTTTTTTATTTTATTCTTAGATTTCTAAAGATGCCTTAAACGGTTTTTCAATTGTGGGCCATTGAAATGGAAAGGGGGAGGGGGGTGTAAATTCTATTGTTCTCTTGCATTCGAACGATTCTATGGCTAAGATTTTTTTAAATAATGGAGCCATTTTCGGAGTAGTAATTTTTGTGAGGTGACTACAAGTTGTTTATCAGATATCTTTGTACACATTTCCCAACTTAGTTTTTTTTTTTTTAGTGTTTTAACATATTAAAAAAATGATTTTAATTTTTATTTGTTAAACTCATTGAATTATTTTTTTTAATGGTGAGCAATGGCATCAGATATTTTTGCATAAAATTGTAGATATTTAACTTGAAGAAGGGGGAAATGCTACGGCATCAAAAAAAAAGTTCCGCAGTGGATGGCGCTGTAAGCGGCATAAAGAAAGTGAATTCAGCTTCTAGCGATATTTTGAATCTAAATGACTACGTATTTGGCATGAGTTGAACATTAAACCAACTGTAGTGTTCAATGCACTTGATTTTTCAGGGAAAACAGGTGGAACTTTTTTCTTGGTGCTATACCGTTTTCTCCCTTCCTATCTTCAGTTCAAATTTTAACTCATTGTGACGAGTGGCTCTTTTTTTTACAGCATTTTGAAAGTGGACTTTAATTTATATTCACCCTGTATATATATATATATATATATATATATACACTCAAGAGCCAAAACATTATGACCACCTGTCAATAACGAGTTGGCCCACCTTGGCGCGCAACACAGCTTCAACCCGCCTTGGCATGGATTAATACCACCACTTAATACCAGTTAAATACCACTTCCACGTCATCCAGGCGAGTTCATTGCAAAATGTAGGAGTGGTCATAATGTTTTGACTCTTGAGTGTATATATATATATATATATATATATATACACTCAAGAGTCTATATATATATATATATAGATATAGATATATATATATCTATATCTATATCTATCAAGATATATCTATATCTATCAAGTATATATCTATATCTATCAAGAGATATATATATATATATATATATATATATATTCAAGCTCATGAATTTATATTAAGCAGATATAAAGAATCGTGTAGTCTCCAGTTTGAAACACACGTATCGCAACACAACATTTTATTCGACATCACGTGAGCTGTTATTTACAGGATTCAGAAATACGTCCGTTTTAAATTCACTCTATTTGTACATCTCATAGTAGTGGAATATTTATTTCCTCCGTATACTTCAAATCAATTTCCTTTCTATTCTCTGCCGTTGTTTTATGGTTGATTTTTGCAGAGACAATTTATTTTCTTAACGGGCCGAGTCACTTAGTTTGGCGCAGAAGAAAATAAATTCCCGTCTTGGGAATTGTGTTTCCGTAGGGCCAATAAATTCGAGCATATTTCATCGGTAAATTATATTACAACCCGACACTTTGAATATTTCTTTATAAAAGGCTTAAAATTTGCGTTACAAATTGTAAAAGCGTTTTACAGTCAAATCATCTAGCCATTCATCGGTAAATTATCTTGTCTGGCTCTCGGTACCACAGTCTTCGGGTTCGAATCCCTGCGATGCCATGGATGTTTGTAGTGGTTCGGAATCCACTTTTAATGATCATATGACCATAGAGCATCACAGAGCCCAGTCAGACTTCTCACCCACGCCATTCCCAAACTGTATAGGGGCAACTCAGCTTTAGGCACAGTGATGTGGTGTACTAGTAGTAGTGGCAAATTATCTTGGCAATTGTATATTTCTTTATAAAAGGCTTAAAATGTACGTTAAAAATTGTAAAAGTGTTTTACAGTGAAATCGGATTTTACGTAGCCGCGAATAGGTAATACTTGTGAAATGTAGCTAAGAGTTATTTGTCTAATAATAGTATACATCTTTCAAACTAGTAATATAAAAAAATGTAATGTCAATTCTTACTTTTTTCACTCTAAAGTTGAAATTTTCATCTTACATCTGGCACTATCTATTGGTAGATACATGCAACTTAAATCTAAAAAAAAACTAAAATTAATTAATTAAATTTAATGTAAATTAATATTTGAAAAGACTGTATTGACATCAAGAGTCAAGTTTCAAAAAAAATGTATTTGAACATGAGTGGATGAATAATAAGTATTTTATGAATGATTGAAAATTTGAACACGATATGTATATATAGGGAGAGCGTGAATTGAAAAAAAAAAAATACTTTTGATTGTCGTGAATTAAGAAAATGAAAATTTGGTTAATTACGATATTTGAAGGAGTGTCTTTCATACTCTTATTTTATTACATTTGTGTGTGTTAAACATTTTGTTTTTCATTTTATTCTTAATTTAGTAAGAGAATAAAAAGAACAATTAATCTTAATAAAATATTAAATTACATATTGTACAAGTTCTTAAACAATTTAACTATAATTTGATTTTTAAAAAAAATATGGGTTATTTTTTTATATTTAAAAATGTGCGTGCAAGTATCGGATTATTGATTTAAAAAAAATATCAAGATCACGTTAATTTTATTTTAATTACTTGAAGCTTTTTTTTGCTATTTCTCTAGTGGAATAAAAAGGGAAAAAAAATCAAATTCTTTTTTTTTTATGTACGTACTTTTTTTTTTTTTTACCTTGCAGCAGATAAAAAAAAAATTTAAAAAAAAGTGGCAGAAGAGACAGAGTGAGAGAGAAATTTATTGGTTTCCTGTCCCAAAGTTAATTGTCGACGAAGAGGAATAGCGAATTCACGCAGGAGAAAATGAAACTAATGGTTTTAGAGCGTTATTAATAGTAAAACTTTTAACCGTGATTTTTTTTTCCGTTTTAATAAGATATTTAAATCTCGACCTATTACCGCTTTTTGCAAATTATTAGCTTAATTTTTATAATGTTCATAAAAATAATTTTAATCATTTAGGCAAAATAATAATAATAGTATTATTTAATAAGCTTATCCGGACGTTGAAGATTGAATCTTCTTAAGTTTATGATATGTGAATTTTAACGGGTTTTTTACACATCAAAAATTAATTTAAGTAAAATTATACAGGATTTTTTTTATCTTCTGATTGCATTATTTATACTATCCTATGCGCGATGATATTTTGTCTGATGGTCACTTGAAGAATTAGTTCGGTATTTGGTATGCAAAACTTGGTGGCTTGATGGCCAATTGGCTATCACTTTGGTCGTTGGTACCATAGGCTTCAGATTCAAATCCTGGCGGTGGCATGGATATTTGTGAGTGGTTCGGAATCCACTTAAAACTGTAGGTCCTGGTCTGTTTAGTCCTCGTGTGCACAAAATGATCGTAGAGCGACAAACCAAATCAATCCAAACTAAACCAATCTTCATTAGCGAACAGACCCATGGTGGACCGGGGCCGTCTGCCTGCTGATAGATTTCGAGACAGAAGAACCGCTAGTCTCCGTTGCAGTCCTTATTTTAAGACACAAGCAGATTCGACGGCGATTGTGACATTGTATATAAAATATCTTACATCGATAGCCAGACTGCCCTGTGGGGGCCTGATGGCAGAGTGGTTAGCGCTCTGGCGCTCAGTGTCACAGGTTCCGGGTTCGAACCCCGGCGATGCCATGGATGTTTGTAGTGGTTCGTAGTAAGTCGTAGGTTCCGGTCTCATATTATGATCATAGAGCGTCACAGAGCCTAATCAAATTTCTTCTGACCCACATCATTCCAAAACTGTAAAGGGCAACTCAGCTCCAGGCACAGTGATGTGATGGTGGAGGTAGTAGTAGTAGTGGTTCGGAATCCAAGTTAAACTGTAGGTCCCTGTCTAATTAGCCCAAAATGCGCACCAAATGACCGTAAAGCCGCAAAAACCAACCAACATTTTTTTTTTTTTGTCGTCTGATGCCATTGCATTCTACATCAGGAACATTGTTTTTTATTTTCAGTTAGCACATTGATAAAATTTCTTTGTTACTTCGAAAAGTTCTTCTTCAATTTCTTTGTTACTTTTTGTCAGAAATTCTGAAATCATGGGCGAACAGATTAATTTTGCCTGATATTTTTTTTTTTTTTTTTTAAGAATGGATATTTTGTGTAAAAACCACACAAAATGGCATGCCCTTCCATGAAGTCAAGTCTCTTAAATGATGAGATGGCAAATCTTTCAATTAGCTGAAGGTGATCTGACTTCTTATTGTTTGTCCGAAGAAGTGAGGAACATAGTAGCTTTTAGTATTATTAAGCTCAAAATTTGAAAAACCTATCCGAGTGTCTTAAGCAGGCGTCCAATTGCATCCCTGTGAAATCTCGCAAGAATTTCGTGTATCTTTAAAGTTCAAGGTTCACCCGGAATTCAAATGGATGGCTCTCAGGGAACCAATCTGGGGCGGTTGTAATGAGCCGGAAACGAGGAAAAGGACTCTTAATTTATGCCCCTCGTCGCATTGTTTCTGGCGGCTCGGAAACAAATTAACAGTTGAACAACGGGCTATTCGTTATGTCGGATAGCGTGAGAACCGCCTCAATTAGCTCGAAATTATGGGTAGCTGCAGTCGTCGTCTTGCAGGAGAATTCTCGAGTTTTTCTCGTTTCGATCTTTAAGAATGGAAAATCTATATTACGTAGATCTACAGATCTATATTACATGTTACAGATGCTGTATGAGTGGAATCGTTCCAAGTTGGTGAGCACCTCACTTCCCTCCCGATGAAAGAAGCCCATCGAAAAAAATTCTTAACCCTCTTCGAAATGTACATGTAGAGTGGTGAAGAGGAGTGCAGGTCAACTAAGCTTGTTAATAGATCCTGAAATGTAGCACTCTGAAAGCGATTTAAAAATCAAAAACATCCCCTATCGTTTTTGAGTGGCATAAAGTAGGGGTGGCCAACACAAATAGTCTTGTGGGCCATTTTGGAAATGGATCATAATTCCGCGGGCCGCATATAAAATTATATATCCCCTATTAGATTTAAACCCACTATAGACATTTTTTAGAGTGAAAAATTGAAACCTAAACTGTTGTTATTATTGTGTTTACTATTATTCTTACATATAAACATAGACAATATAATAATAATCTTAATACTGAATGTGCATTGTAAAGAAATATATAACATTGTTATATATTCAAAAATAAACGAAAATATATAAATATAAACGAAATATAAATATAAACGAAATAAAATTAAAATCAAATATAAACGAAATAAAAAATGAAATTATTAAAAAATATTTATTTTAATAATGCGATATTTGTTTCTCCACTCTTTAACTTAACTTTTGCAAATCTATCTCAATTTGGGTATAATGGGTGTTGCAGATTAGCGTCCGTTATGTTTCAGCGTGTTTTGTGTGTGGTCAATTTCATTTTCTAAAAAAAAAACTATTCGCAGGTGTAAATTGAACCTAAAGCACTAACAACTTTTTGTGCCGCATTTTCAAATTTGAAAATTTCGCTTTTGTGATGTATGTGTTATAAAATTCTATTTGCGATTATGATGTTTTAAAAATGTGTTTTAATTCAATATTCTATTAATATTCAATATTTAATAATATTCCAGTCAACCAGTTCCATTTGGAGATTCTGGTGGCCCAAATTCGATTTCAACATGAAAAGGAGATGAATATATTTCAAAAATTTTGTTATATTTGTCTAACTCTAAATTAGGCAACTAATTTCGACAGTTAATTTTTAAATATATGGATGCACAAACAATGTATTTTTTTAATACATTGGTTTTTTACTTTCACTTTGATCATCATAAAATAAAAATATATTTTGCAAAAGTGTGATAAATCTCACGGGCCGGAAAAATTTTCAGGTTGGCCACCCCTGTTTAAGAACAAATTTTTAAATTCCTGCTAATTATACTGCCTGATAAATCAAGAAAATATATTTCATCGATATTTTGTTACATGAACTCCATTGTACCAAAAAAGACTCATAAAGTTGGTTTATTATTTACTTATAACGATGTGCGCTTTTATTACACATTTCCGCATTTAGCTTAATTTAGCTAATAAAATTACTTTCAGAGCGTAAACGAAAAAGAAAAAAAGCTATTAAATTATTCATACAACCCATGAGCAGTCCCGTTAAAATTTTTTTAATTTAACGGCTCCTAATGTTTGCACTTCCTACCTCGTGAAGTTTATGATCTCCACTTTTAATTAACTGTCTTCCGATAATAAAGTCTGTTTATGTAACAATAACAAGTGCGTACCAAATTAATTGCCCCGGCCAGGTTTGGGAGGAAGGCAAAGTTCCTTTGGGAACTGCAAATGCTTTTTAGCTGAAACCAAACATATTGCGATTAACATGCTGGCAGCAACATTACATGTGATAAAATTTCGAAAGTTATACGAACTGAATAACTGCTAATGAATTGAAATAAATCATACATTTAAATGACTTAATTTTATTTATAAGTGCATTACTTGTATTTCTGTGTCAGTGCACCTCATTATTTATATTTTTATATTAAGTTTTCCTTCTTTTGAAAAAGCAATTCTGAAAAGCAACATATTTAAATTTAGAGATTGATTAGATTCTAATTTTGCCCTTTCTTGTCGCAGCAGTGTTTCTGTCTTTTGTTTTAATAATAATCATTCTATTATTGCCAGTATAGAATTTTTTTGTTAACCGGAAGAGTTTTGGCATTTCATTCCCAGGAGAGAGAGGAATGTATGTTATTTGATAAATATATAATAAACTCATCTTTCAAATTTGACAGCCGACGAGCTTTATTGTGGGTAGTTATATTACATGCAATTAATGTTTTGTACTAATGAGAACAACCTTTCTCTCAAATCTGATAGTAAATATTCGGTATCATGAGACACATGAAATTAACGAATGTCTGAGCGACAATCAACAATAAAAACAACTACAAATTGAATATGGACTGCACCATGAGTTGTTCCATCGTGATTGGAGATAAGTAGACCATGAGAAATGTCTACTCCAAAGAAAAGTGAAGGAAGCTGGATTTTATTTGGACTTGAAATTTTGAATCGTTTTCAATATGGTACTTTCCAGTATACTGGTAGTAAAATATTTTTGTGTGTGGAATTAATTTTAATTGCTTCACTATGAATAACTAGAAAAGAACATGATTAATCTTGTTAAACGTGTCGCAAAAAGAATAATTACGACAATTTGTGATCAGCAAGGATCTATAAAGTATAGTGTTTAGTTTCTTCTTGGTATTTAACTCTTTGTAAAAATTGGAAGAATTCACATTTTTGCATTGAAAAAGTCATCCATTCCGTTGTTGAATGTGTAGTTTATGCTCTTTGGAGTTAAGTTAAAGTTACCATTACCATGTTACCACGTTATCTTCGCTTCAAATGAATTGCTTCTTTCTTTAAACACATTAATTGCATCGTTAAGTTTTAGAATTTTTATTTGACGTCGTGTTTTCTGTGCCTTCGGGGGATCATTATGGATGCGTTGGTAACTGGTTGGCAGTCGTCTCTGAGTTGGTGCATGTACCTTAGTTTGTACTGTGTCTCATTTAAGATGCTCCCTCTCCTGAGATGATGTCGCTGTTGGATTGCCCTGATCGATCTTTCTGTTCGCCGACGACATTCAGCTGAACAATGGAGAAAAAGGAGCTTCTTCCCTGGGGAAAGGTTGGAATGGAGGTATAGAGATGGCTCATTGCCAATCTCCAACCTGAAGCAAGCACTTATTCCCTTATAAACTTTTCCCACTTTCCTTCCCGAGTAAGATCTTGGAGGCTTTGCTCTTGAGTGATTTCAGTTTTTTTGCTTGGGATCTTTGCTTTGCACTTTTTTAAAATGGCGTGTGAAAACAGTTTGTTTTTTAAATTTATTTTTGAAATTAAATGTCTAAAAATCAATTTCAGATTTATGAATCAGTGTAGTAATATTTTTTCCTATCAAATTTCCTATATTTATTTGCAGTAGACTTTCTCATATCTGGACTTAGCGGCCTGACGGTAATTTGCTAGCGCTCTGGCCTTTGGTACCACCGACTTCAAGTTCGAATCCTGGCTGTTGCAGGGATGTTTGTGAGTGGTTCGGAATCCACATTAAACAGTAGGTCTCGGTCTAATTAGCCTAAATTGTGCCAAAAATGACCGTAGAGTGACAAACCAAATTATATCTAGACTTAATGATATCTATTGTAATCTATTAAATGGGTCTTACACTGCTTACGGTTCGGAATTCACTTTGAGATGTAGGTCCCGGTCTCATAGGATCGTAGAGCGTCACAGAGCCCAATCAGACTTCTCACCCACATCATTCCCAAACTGTAAAAGGGCAACTCAGTTCTAGGCACAGTGATGTGGTGTGGTGTAGTAGTAGTAGAATCTGATGCCTGTGGTTCCAAAAGCCAGAGCGCTAGCGAATATGCCATCATGTTCAAAGTTGCAGTGTATCCATTCCGCTAATTTACTAATAATGAGACATTGGCATAAAATTATTTAATCCCGCCATTGCTCTTTATTTTATTGCTACTTCTCGCAGAGTCAAAATTTTAAAAGGATATTTATTATTTTACTGTCAAAACTGAGTATTTTTATTCATAAATATATGTGTTCAAATTAATCCTATTCATTGCTACACTTATTTTCCATTTTAATGCTAATGTTTTGTTTTATCTGATTGCAAATAGCAAAGGTTAAACAAAAAAATATATATATATTAATCGTGTCTTTGAAGTTTCAAATATCGTATTGCGAGAGACCGTGTTTCGTGAAACCACAGAGAACTATAATTATCGTCTCATTTCCATTCTAAAGCCACACCCATATTCGAAACGTGCTCTGTTCTTACTGTCGATCAAATGAGTAAAAGTTTGCGCAAAAGCAATAAGCTCAGTTTTCTTCGTTTGTGGAAAATGTCAAATGCTTACTCTTGATTTTTGAAAATAAAAGCGAAAATAAATGTTTTTGTATTT
The DNA here is from genome assembly GCA_021605095.1 of Caerostris extrusa. Taxonomy (NCBI): domain Eukaryota; kingdom Metazoa; phylum Arthropoda; class Arachnida; order Araneae; family Araneidae; genus Caerostris; species Caerostris extrusa. The sequence goes on from BPLR01002458.1 coordinate 43,167, forward strand.
TTCATATTATTTCTCTTATTTTTAATTTAATTTTTGTGCCGTTTTCCGAATTAATAATTTTTTAACCATTCAAAACTTGTTTGGGATGCAGATTTCTTGTATCAATCCCTTATTTTCTACGTTAGATTTAATTTTATTTTATAATTAAAAATAATTAATATTTTATTTTATAATTAAAAATAATTAATATTTTATTTTATAATTAAAAATAATTAATATTTTATTTAATAATTAAAAATAGTTAATATTTTATTTTATAATTAAAAATAATTAATATTTTACTTAAAAATCGTTAATAAAGATTTTTTTTGTATATAAAATAATATTATTTTGGGCTTTTTTTTTTTTTTTATGAACATTTCATTTCATTGGATGGAGATTTCTTCTATCATTTCTCATTTTCTACTTTTATAAAGTAGGAAATGATATATAATGTAATATAACTGAAAGATTTAATTTTATTTTATAATTATAAAATAAAATTTATATATAATATAATTGAAAATGATTTATAAAATAATATAACTGAAAGGTTTAAATTTATTTTATAATTAAAAATAATTAATATTTTTTTAATAATTATTAATAAAAGTTTTTTTTTTTTTATAAAATGACATTATTTTGAGCTGTTTTTTTTTTATGAGCATTTCATTTCATTGGGATAGAGATTTTCTTGTATCAATTCTCATTTTATACTTTAGATTTAATTTAATTTTATAATTAAAAATGATTAATACTTCATTTAATAATCGTTAATGAAGATTTTTTTATATAAAATAACATTAATTTGAGCTGGTTTTTTTTTTATGATCATTTCATTTCATTGAAGGGAGATTTCTTGTATTAGTTCTCATTTTCTACTTTTCTAACTGAAAGATTTAATTCTATTTTATAATTAAAAGTAATGAATACTTTATTTAATAATTAATAAATATATATATATATATATATATATTTGTAAAATAACATTATTTTGAGCTGTTGAGAAAGTGGTTGTTATGCATTTCTTAACCGAAGTTACTAGGCACAAGTAAATATATTTTTTTTTTCTAATTGAAATTTTGTTCTGATATTTTTCTTTAACAGCATTTTGAGTAAAAATAATTCACGAAGAAACATGTTATTACATAATTTAGGAGTTACACATTCGCTTTTCTACTAAATCTTTTTTTTTTTCTTATGTTTTGAGGAAGAATTGGTATATATATATATATATGTAAGTGTTTTTGGGAGTAGATAAAAGAAACGGTATCAACAACTTAAAAGATCCTCTTATATATTTATCAGTGTGCTTGAGTCAATACAATCTGATCTGTTGATAAAACTCTCTGTGTCATCATTTCTACCAAATGCAGAATTTTCTACAAAAACACCGCAGTTATCCACCCCAAATATCAAGTACTGGGTTTTTTTTTTTTTTTATCTCAGCGTATACGTAAACACAATTTTTTTTTTTCAAGACAAACATTTTTTTTTAAATTTTATTACATTTTTCTGGTACACGGTACTTTTATTTAAAAAAACAATACCTAAGTTTAGTGGCTTTTTTTTTTTTTTTTTCTTTTTATCTCACCATATATGTAAAAACAATTTTTTTTAAATTTTATTGCACTTCTTTTCAAAAATCAATACCTAAGTTTAGTGGCTTTTTTTTTTTTCTTTACCGTATATGTAAACACAATTTTTTTTTTTTTTTACAATTTCATTAAGACTCGTTCCCACCGAGGCATTTAAGCGTGAAGCGCTGACCAATCACTAGCCTCACCACGTTCGCCTGAAACCGGTTTGGAATCCATTCGCTTCGAATTGACCCACTTTCAACTCGAAGCGGAACTTCACTAGGCGTAATGCTATTTCTGATGTTTCACTGTGAAGGGGTCGAAAAAATGTCGGCCTCTGTGGGAACGAGCCTTTACATCTTTCTTTTTCAAAAATCAATACCTAAGTTTAGTGGCTTTTTTTTTTTTCTTTCTTTTTTTTTTTTTTTTTTTTTTTTTTACTGTATATGTAAACACATATTTTTTTTTTTTTTAAATTTCATTACATCTTTCTTTTTCAAAAACCAATACAAGTTTAGTGGCTTTTTTTTTCAAAACACAGGATTTTTTTTTTTAATTTTATTACATTTTTCTGGTACACGGTACTTTTATTAAAATAAAAACCAATACCTAAGTTTAGTGGCGTTTTTTTTTTTTTTCTTTTCTTTTTTATTTCACCGTATATAACATGATTTTTTTTTTTTAATTTTATTACATCTTTCTCTTACGAGGCACTTTTTCTTTCAAAAATCAATACCTAAGTTTAATGGCTTTCTTTTTTCAATTCCTACTATTAGTTTACACTCACCCTATATATATTCTTCGGGTTCGAGTCCCGGCGGTGCCATGGATGTTTGTAGTGGTTCGGAATCCACTTTAAACTGTAGGTCCCGGTCTGTTTATCCTAAAGTGTGCACAAGATGACCGTGGAGCGATACACCATACCAAACCCTATATATATTCATATGTCGTGTTCAAATTTTCGATCGTTCATAAAATACTCTTTATTCATCCACTCAAGTTCAAATACATTTTTTTGAACTTGTAGTGGATGACACTTGATGTTAATACAGATTTTTCAAATATTATTTCATTAATTAAATTTACTTAATTAATTTTAGTTTTATATGGGAGACAAAAAATTTCTCTTATATAAGATATTTAGTAGGATATAAATTTAGGAATCAATACCGTCAGTGGCGAAGCGTGTAGAAAAATTTCTTTTTCAGATTCTTTTTTTCATTCTGGGTTCTAGTCTGAGTGAAGGAGGGAACAAAATGGAAAATGAAACATGTGAATAATTGAGTGAGAGAGATGGAAAGTGTGTATGTGAGAGAGAATTTTTTCTAACTTTAAAAAAAAAATGAATGAAAATTATTTATGAAGGACTTTCTGCAATAGAGTGAAAAAAAAAATGTAGGAATTGACTTTAAAACAATTTTTTTTTTTTATATTACTAGATTTCTTTTTTTTTTTATTTCACCGTATATGTAAACACAAATTTGTTTCAAAAAAAAAAAAATTTTTTTTTTTTTAAATTTTATTACATCTTTCTGTTGCATACTTTTCTTCAAAAAAAACCAATACCTATGTTTAGTTACTTTTTTTTTTTTTTTATGAGCTACACTAATTACTTTGCATTGTACAAGTAGTTATTTTGAAATCATTTAATCCCGACGCAAGTCATTTCGAGACCAGTACTTTTATTGCCAACTCTCCTTTTACGACGCCACTATAAAACTCTCCCAAATAAAAGTAATTATTTTCCATCCGTTCTGCCATTAAAATTCGGATCGCTTTTGGATAGTCTGGAAGTCGGGTTTCTTAGATATCTACATTTCAAATCTATCCTGGAGTGGTCTCCATTCAGTCACTACAGAAAGAAGGAAAATTTTTCTAAAGAGGGTGGAAGTTCTTTTTTTAGCCGGGTGTATCGTTTGGGTGACGCCACAAACGGATATTCGTAATCGATACAGCTCTTTTCTGCATTGGAATCGTATAAGCACCGTTATTCATTTCCCGATATCGATTATTATTTAGATTTTTTTTTTTTCATCGTAAATCTTTATTTTTTTGTGTGTGAGTGTGTGTGTTTTGTGAATCTACAAAATCGATATTACTGCATTGTGCTGGTTATATGTGCTTTAACCACTATTACTAGTAAATTGCCTATAAATGTTATTTTTCTATTGTAAATGAAAGAAAAATAATATGTAAGTAGTATTTAAAATGGAGAGAATGTTTAAAGGAAAACGATTTCCTCCCATGACAATTTGACAAATATTAATGTTTAAAGGGGCCGAGTGGCTAGCACTGTGGCGCTCGGTACCACATGTTTCGAGTTCGGGTCCGAGTCCTGACAGTGCCATGGATGTTTTGTAGTGGTTCGGAATCTACTTTAAACCGTAGGTCCTTGTCTGACATGATCTTAGAGCGAAACACAGAAAGGTACCGAAAACACTGAATGCGCCAGCTCACTCTGCCTTGATTATTCGTGACTTTTTCGCCAAAAATGAAACCCATATTATTCCAAAACCAAAGTATTCACACCGTGCGGCTTCTGGCTATTCCCTAAACTCAAAAGACCCCTCCGAGGACACTGTTTTGAGTCGATTGAAGAGATTCCACGTGAAACGGCGTCCGCTTTGAATGCCATCCCTGCCGATGACTTTATAGCATGCATTTAGGATTGGAAAAAAAGTTACCATAAGTGCAAGTGTGTCCGGAGGGGATTACTTTGAAGGCGATGAAATAAATTTGGAAAAATAAATAAAGAGTTTTTGAAAAAAAAGATAATTGGTCTTGCTTTTTAGCACAGTAGTTTTCTTTTGATCCATTTAAATGCTTTGTAAGATATGAATGTGTGTGATGAACATGTGTTTGGCAGTGATAGCTCTTCTTCACAACACGCCACTTGTCAAAACACAAATTGACCGCCTCTTTCTATCCAGGAAATTGTATTAGCTCTCTGTGTATGTTGACACATGGAAAAAAACTGTTTACACGCGCTCTCCTCTGATGGCGAAAAGCCCGGAGAGCCGCGAATTTCGATCCTCCTCCATATCTCAGCACGTCGAAAAGTTAATATTGACCACCGGAATAAATCTCACTTTTATTCTTCTTGCCCGTTCGAAATGAAAATTCGTGAGTGACATTTAGAGCTTGTACTTGTGTGTTTTCCGCCTGCATTTTTCGGATGACACGCCCCTAAATTGAATTCCCGCCCTAAGTACGCTGATTCTTATTAAATTTCACATTGTTGTTGGCGGTTGTGGTTGGGGAAATAAAATACCTATATGCGTGAAGTTCTGTGGTTTCGATTTTTATTTCGAAGTTATCAATGTTGGCAACTGCTGGCTACAGTCCACTGGGGTACCAATGGGGATACACTACTTAACCACCTCGTCTTAATTCATATGTAAAATTTACGATTATTAATAGGCTGCTTAATAGGGATACAATGTTAGAATATGGTAAAAATAAAGTTTCTAGAAATTTAAAAAATGATACTCTAAAAATTAAAAAATACTCATTATAATTATTGGTGTATTGATTGTTTGTTGTTATGGTTTTACCTTTCTTTCTGATTTAGTAAAAATTCCGTAGTTCTTCTTTAATATTATACTTAACATTAGTTAATAGATAATGAAAAACAAATTTGACCCACTGCAAAATTCGACATTAAAAAAAAAATGCATCCAATTTTAAGATTTAATAGTTTATGATTTATTCTTCATTTATATATCACGCTCATGCTATGTATATATAGTATATTTTATAAGTATTATTAATCAAATATCCTTAAGTATATATTAGTTAGTATAAAGATTCTGATTTATTTCTGAAATAATTATTAAGTAATCTGAAATAATGAAAAAGTTAAGTAATCTGAAGTAATGAAACTTATGAATAACTGTACGATTTCTTGTGGATTGTGGAGAATTAAACCAAAATAGCATTATAAACTTTTTTTCCTTAGAACTTTCTCGCATATTTATTTGAATCGGTTTGGTATCTCTTTATCTATCTTTAAGCAATTTTTTTTTCCTGAGGAAAATCTGCATCCTCTGCCATTTTGACTATGCGTGGTTTTCCAGAAAAATTTTTCTGAAAATTGTTTCTAACGAGATAATGAAGCCTTAACGAGATTTCCCCTCTTTACGACTCGAGCCGTAAATCAGAGCGCCGCGGTTTTAAAAACTCTTCTTGGAGGAGTGAGGAGAGGAGAGGAGAGGGAGAGAAAAAAAATGAAAATGACATAATAAGACACTTTCGCCTTCGCTTGAGTGGTTAGAGAATTTGATTAGGGAAAATTGAGGGTGTTCATGAAGATGAAGTCCCCGAGCACCTCAACTCTTGGGCGTTTAATCTTTTTTTTCTCTCTTTCAGTCCCTACTGGGTCATATTTATCAAGGCATAAGAAATTTAATTAGGGATAATATAAAATAAAAAAATGTGCGTAGGAACTTATGGTTGGAAAAGAGATTTGTAAAAATTTGATAGGTTAAATCAAAATGTTGATTAAATATTGTTTCTTAAAGTACACCGTTGTATTTTTCCCCTTCGTTTTTTTTTTTATTTCGTACAGAAAAATTATTCACAATTTTTATCTATATTGAAATTGGTGTTGAAGGAATTAGTATGCACACAATGCATTGTTTTTAACCCTCATTTTATTAAATTTTTTTCTTAGGGCCTGATGGTAGAGTGGCTAGCGCTCTGTACCACAGGTTTCGGGTTCGAAAGCATAAGAAATTTAATTAGGGATAATAAAAAATAAGGGCATAGGAGTTTATGGTTTGCGGAAGAGATTTGTAAAAATTCGATAGGTTAAATGAAAATGTTGATTAAATATTGTATCATTCCTCTTTTTTTATTTTCTATTTTTATTTTACTCATTTTGTATTTTATAATCTTTCGTACCGAAAAAAAAATATTTGTAAATTTTATCCATATTGAAATTGGTATTGAAGGAATTACCATGCACACAATGCATTGTTTTTACCTTCATTTTTTGTTTTATTTTTTTCTTAGGGCCTGATGGTGGAGTGGCTAGCGCTCTGTACCACAGGTTTCGGGTTCGAGTTCCGGCGGGGCCATGGATGTTTGTAATGGTTCGGAATCCACTTTAAACCCTAGGTCCTGTTCTAACACGATCGTATAGCGTTGAGGGGTATTGTTGCTCTTCTGTGTAGTGCTAAGCGGTAACGTCTGCAGCGCTTGACTTAAGGCATCCAAGACAGTTGTCAGCTGCATTAGAAATATATATTTCTAATATTCTGCATTAGAAATATATATTTCTAATGCAGCTGGAGAATTAAACCAAAATAAGTTTATACATTTTTTTCTTTTTTAACTTTCTCGTATATTTATTTGAATCGGTTTGGTATCTCTTTATCTTTAAGAAATTTTTTTCCTGAGAAAATCTGCATCCTCGGGCCATTCGTGGTTTTCCTGAACAATTTTTCTGGAAATTGTTTCTAACGAGATAATGAAGCCTTAACGAGGTTTCCCTTTACGACTCGAGCCGTAAATCAGAGCGGTTTAAAAACTCCTCTTGGAGGAGTGAGAAGAGGAGAAGGGAAAAATGAAAATGGCATAATAAGACAGTTTCGCCTTCACTCGGATCTGCTTGAGTGGTTAGGAAATTTGATTAGGGAAAATTGGAGGGTGTTCATGAAGATGAAGTCCCCAAAGCACCTCGACTCTTCGGCGTTTAGTTTTTTTCTTTTTTTTCCCCTTCTTTCAATCCCCAACTGGGTCGTATTTATCAAGGCATAAGAAATTTAATTAGGGATAATATGAAATTAAAAAAATGTGCAAAGGAGTGTGTGGTTGGGGAGAGATTTGTAAAAATTGATAGGTTGAATCAAAATGATGATTAAATATTGTTTCATCCTCTTTTAAAAAGGACGCCATTTTTTTTATTCTTTCCTCTGTTTGTTTTATTTCGTACCGAAAAATATTTGCAATTTTTATCCATATTGAAATTGGTATTGAAGGAATTAGCATACACACAATAATTTATAATAATAATAATTTTAATACATAATTTTTAATAGCATAATTTTTTTTTTTAATTCTATATTGCCATGTTTTGTTATTACCATGCTTTTGATACAAATTTATATTAAATTTGTATATGAGTTAAGATTCAATTGTTTTACTCAATTAAAACTTCAATTGATAAGATTCAACTGTTTTACTCAATTTTATTCTTCCAACTGTTTTACACCATTAATTCTTCAATTGTTTTACTCAATTTTATTCTTCAACTGTTTTACTCCACTAATTCTTCAATTGTTTTACTTAATTTTATTCTTCAACTGTTTTATTCTTCAATTTTATTCTTCAATTGTTTTACTCAATTTTAAATCTTAGTTTCGCTATTGCCATACTTTTGATGCAATAGCTTTCTTTTTCTGAGAAAATCTGCATCCTCTGCCATTCGTGGTGTTTCCGGAACAATTTTTCTGGAAATTGTTTCTAACGAGATAATGAAGGCGAGATGCGAGACTTAACGAGATTTCCCTCTTTACGACTCGAGCCGTAAATCAGAGCGCCGCGGTTTTAAAAACTCCTCTTGGAGGTGTGAGGAGAGAGGAGAAGGGGAAAAAAATGAAAATGACATAATAAGACACTTTCGCTCGGATCTGCTTGAAATATTAAAATATACAATAATTATATCACCTGGACTAAAAAAAAACTAAGTACTTAGGAATTATCCTTGATAGTAAACTGAACTACAGATCGCATATCTACAACCTTAGAAATAAATTCAATACTCAATTTAGAATTCTCTACCCTTTAATCAATAGAAATTCAGCTTTACCTCTTAATCTCAAAATGCTAATATATCTCTCTTATCTTCGTCCAGTATTAGCTTATGCAAGCCCAGTTTGGGGTTCTGTCGCACGTACTAATTTCGAAATTATTCAAAGGCTTGAGAACAAAACGCTCAGAATGTTAACGAATTCACCCTGGTACTTTCGTAATGACGATATTAGACGAGCTCTCTCGATTCCAAGTTTAAGACAATCTGTTCACAAAATTTCTACTAAATTCTATAATGGTATGCGAAACATTAATAACCCTGTATTAAATATCCTACAAAATTACGATTATGATATTTCTTCCCGCAAGCATAGCAAAAGACCTCGCACTGTTCTAAATATTTTAAATTAATTCCTTACAACTGCCTAGACGAAAAAGTTCGCTTTTCTCCTAATTTGTTATTACATGCATCTGATTCCTTCAACATCTACATTTTTTAAATTTTTGATATTTTTCATTTTATAATTTTATTAAATAAATAATTCTCTTTTAAAAAAAAAAGGGCATTTAATTATCTATTTTGCTTATTAACTCAAAGGGCATGAGACCACCGCTATGTTTCAACATTTTACAAAAAAAGGAGCTAGTGGACGCTACGCGGCCAAGGATCTCCGTAATGATCTACAATAACAATCTGCTTGAGTGGTGGGGGAATTTGATTAGGGGAAAATTGGAGGGTGTTCATGAAGATGAAGTCCCCCAGCACCTCAACTCTTTGGCGTTTAGAGGTTTTTCCCCTCCTCTCTTTCAATCCCCTACTGGAACGTATTTATCAAGGCATAAGAAATTTAATTAGGGATAATAAAAAAAAATGTACATATGAGTAAGAGAAGACATTGGGGAAGAGATATGTAAAAATTCGATAGGTTAAATCAAAATGTGGATTAAATTTTGTATCGTTCTCTTTTTTAAGAAGCACGCTGTTTTTTTTTTTTTTTTTATTTTCCTAAATTTGTGTTACTTCGCACCGAAAAAATATTTGCAGTTTTTATCCGTATTGGAATTGGCGTTGAAAAAGAATTAGCATACACATAATACATTTTTTTTTTTTTTTCCCAATTTTATATATATTCTTAGCTTTGCTATTGCCATACTTTTGATGCAACAATTTTATATATAATGATTCCATATGAGATAAGATGCAATTGTTTTCTCAATGAATCTTAGCTTCGCTATTACCATATTACAACATCTTTATATTAAATGATTCTGTATGAGATAAGATTCATTTGTTTTACACTATTTTGAATCTTAGCTTCAATATTGCAATTTTTAATGATTTTTATACTAGTATCACATAATTTAGGATTGATACTGTTTAAGAAGGGTACAATTTTATCACAGATTTGTCTTGTTTTCAATTTATGCAAGTATATTTTCTTAGCTGAGTTATTAAATGGTAAATTATTCATATTTAATTGTTTAATTTTTAAGTTTTGTTTCAAGCTATACCAATATGACCTTTTCCGGCCTTCATGTTTTGCAAATTAGGGGCCTGATGGCCGAGTGGCTGGCGCTTGGTACCACAGCTTTCGGGTTCGAGTCCCGGTGGTGCCATGGATGTTTGTAGTGGTTGGGAATCCACTTTAAACCGTAGGTCCCGGTCTAATATTATCGTAGAGTGTTGTCTTGATGTTTAGTGGTTCCTGGTTCCTCGATAAAGTGAAGGTGCGTATTACCCTGAGCCATGGTCCAGTCGCCTGTGGCGGGGTCTTCCGGAACTGGTGTAGGCTGTCCTATACCAGGGGGATTAGTAATAATAACAACAACATTAGTATTATAAGTTGACTTGACGTCATTTAGTTGTGTTATCTCTTTTTACCAACGCTAACGTCTGGTATTCATTGTAAAAATATATTTCTTGTTGGTTGGTTTGTCATTGAATTTCTTGTACAAATCTTTTTATATCCTTGTCTTCAATCATGAAAAGTTTCCCTTTAAAGTCACAAAACATAAAAAAAAAATCAACAATCACTTAAAAATTTAATTAAATCAATTAATTTAAATTTAAAATTAATTAAAGCATTAAATTTTAAATTTTTAAATTTTTTTTTTGACATTGTTTGCGTTGCAAGTGTTTGCATTGTTTTTAGTTACGTTTTATAGTTGCAGATGAAGTTTCTTGCTTTACCTTTTTTGTACCATTTAAAGGTATATCAGCTCTTGTTTTGAGAATTGTGACAATTAATATTCAATAATACGAATTTGGTTGTATATATATATAATAAAATTTAGGCGCCTGATATGATGAAACTGATGATGGGTGCCTGATATGGCATAAAGATTAACTGTCTCTGTATTGCCAGCTGCATTAAAACAACAACATGTTTGGCAAATTACTTCATGATGATTAAAACTTGTATCTAATTTCACTATTATGTTTTAAGCAACATTTTTTGCAACTCTTTCAATGCAGTTTTAAGAAAAAGAATTTTTTTAATGTAGGTCTCGCTTTTGCTATACATTTTTGTAAAACTATTTTTTTAACTATATTTTTTTTTATCTTCATTTCCTCATCAATTGCTAAATCTACAGCAACTAATTATTCTCTTGGGAGGTTTAATTACCCGAAACATGAAACTAATTCACTGAACGAGTGTGCGTGGGAGTGAGGGGGTATCTTCCTTTGTACGAAACATTGAACCCTTTTATTCCTTCAGAAACAGTTAATATTCGTCGGAGTGTAAAGAGGGGCGACGCGCCTGCGCTCAGCCCTACACCCGCCATCCCCTGCAATCGATCCTGCGAGAGTGGTGCAATCGCCGCTCCGCCCCCCGGGATGTCAGATCACATGATAAAATGTAAACACTGAATTGTAGAACATCCTTCCCCCTTCCCTCAGATAATCCCCCAGAGAAATTTCGTCCCTATGTCTCCCTGGAGCCTCGCGAAGAAATAGAAAAATGAGGAGACTTCAGGTTCAATATCCGGACGTCCCGCCATATTGGGGCATCAGTCACAGTTTGTTCCTACACATGCCGCATTTTCCCCTTTTTTCTTTTTTCCCCCTACTGTTTGTTGTTCATAATTCTATTCATGTCTAGCCCCTATTGAAAACTGTTTTCTGGCGACTATTGGAATTTCGTATGATGAAATAACGTATGTTTCTAAATAGGGTTTCTGGCTTTGTGAAATCTGAGAAATGTAAAAACGAGTTTTGATAATTTTTCTAAATTATTTTTGTTGTTGTTGCAATTTTAGAACTTATTCATGAATAACGACACTTAACGACGTCCAGACTTAATTAATTACAAATTACTTAATTGTTATTTATTTAATTTTGAAATCTCAGCAATGTTAAAAACAAGTTTAGATAATTTTCTAAATTATTTTTTTTTTGCTGTTTGCAATTTTAGAACATATTCATATAAATAACGACATCTAGAACTCGTTTTATAGTTATTTATTTATTTTTCTTAACTATTTCTGTTCTTATTGCAATTTTTAGAACTTATTCATAAATAACGACATCTAGAACTCGTTTTGTAATAACTTAATTGTTATATATTTAATTTTGAAATCTGAGAAATGCAAAAATAAGTTTAGATAATTTTCTAAATTATTTTTGTTGCTGTTGCAATTTTAGAATTTATTCGTAAAATAAAGACACTTAACGACGTCTAGACTTAATTAATTACAAAATTACTTAATTGTTATTTATTCAATTTTGAAATCTGAGAAATGTAAAAACAAGTTAGGTAAATTTGTAAATTATTTATTATTTTTAATTATTTATTTTTCTAAATTGTTTGTTGCAGTTTTTAGAACTTATTCATAAATAACGACATCCACAACTCGTTTTATAATAACTTAATTGTTATTTATTTAATTTTGAAATATGAGAAATGCAAAAACTTCTAGGTAGGTAATTTTCTAAATTATTTTTGTTGCTGTTGCAATTTTAGAACTTATTCACAAATAACGACATCTAGAATTCGTTTTATAATTACTTAATTGTTATTTATTTAATTTTCTAAATTATTTTTGTTGTTATTGCAATTTTAGAACTTATTCATAAATAACAACAACTAGAACTCGTTTTATAATTTACCTAATTGTTATTTATTTAATTTTGAAACCTGAGAAATGTAAAAACAAGTTTAGATAATTTCCTAAATTATTGTTGTTGCTGTTGCAATTTTATAACTTATTCATAAATAACGACATCTAGAACTCGTTTTATAATTACTTAATTGTTATTTAATTTTCTAAATTATTTTTGTTGCAGTTGCAATTTTGAAACGTATTCACAAATAACGACATTCAGAACTTAATTGTTATTCATTTTATAATTACTTAATTGTTATTTTTGTAATTTTGAAATCTGAGAAATTAAAAAAAAAAAAGAATTTTTTCTGAGAAATTTTTGCTGCTGTTGCAATTTTATAATTTATTCATAAATAACATCTGCAAATTGTTTTATAATTACTTAATTGTTGTTTATTTAATTTTCTAAATTATTTTTGTTGCTGTTGCAATTTTTATAATTTATTCACAAATAACATCTGCAAATTGTTTTATAATTACTTAATTGTTGTTTATTTAATTTTCTAAATTATTTTTGTTGCTGTTCCAATTCTAGAATTTATTCATAAATAATGACATCCAGAACTTTTTTATAATTACTTAATTGTTATTTATTTAATTTAAAAATCTGAGAAATGTAAAAGCAAGTTTGGATAATTCTTTATATTATTTTTGTTGCTGTTGCAATTTTAGAACATATTCATAAATAACGACATCCAGAATTCGTTTTATAATTAGTTAATTGTTATTTATTTAATTTACTTAATTATTTTTTTGCTGTTGCAATTTTAGAACTTATTCATAAAAAGCGACATCTAGAACTCGTTTTATAATTTACTTAATTGTTATTTGTTTAATTTTCAAATCTGAGGAATGTCAAAACAAGTTTTGATAATTTTCTAAATGATTTTTTTTACTGTTGTAATTTTAGAATTCTCTTTTTTTCTATTAGAAAATTAAAAAAATATTTTTAATATAAATATGTATTTAAAATGGCTGAAATTATAATACAATAAACAAAATTCAAATGTGAATTCAAGAGAGAGAATTACAATTTTTTTATATGATACTTAAGTTATTTTTATACAAACTTAATTGGCTTTGAAAGTGTACACAATCTTTTTCTTAACGCCATTTTTGCTTTGCTTTGGCTTCTTGCCATTTTTAATGAAGATAGTATCGCGATTATCAGTAATTGCCTTTTCTCAAGACTCGATATCTTTGCAAAACAATCGCTGTTGCTTCTTCTTTAGAAAAACAGTAAAAAATTATTTATTTTTATTTAATGGCGACGCGAGTGAAATTGGAATAATAATAAAAAAGAAAGCTTGTTCCGAAATCCCTTTTTCTTGTTAAATAAAAATCTTCTCTATCGTTTGTGCTTTTTCGAAATATTTCATTTCGCTAAAGCCGGCAATCATAATCAATCACGGCCTTTTCCTGGATGTTGCCATCCGAAAATAAAAGATTATTTCGCTCCTTTTTTGTTTTTCGAACCTGGCTGAAGTGTTTTGGCCTCGATCGATATTTCACTTTTCATCGATGGAAACAGATTTACCTGAATTGTCATCGTTTTTTTTTTTTTTTTTTTTTTTTTTTCTTCTTCTTCTGCTTTCGTTTGAATTGCTAATGAGCGCATGGCTCTCTCGGGCGTGACTTTGGCACTCGCATACGAAATGTTTTTATTGGCGGGTAAAAAAAAAAAAAACTCATAAAAAACATGTTGTTTTATTGCGGCAGGTGTTCTGCTATTGTGTCAGAGCCAGTATGGCGTGTCGAAGAAGAACAGGTTTCGAACGTAACACGTGGATTGTTTTAAAGAAATACGGAAATGCTGTAGTGTTGCTTGTAAGGTGATTTATTGGATTAATCCTGTAAAAGATGGGTGGTTGCATAGCTTGTTTCAAATCTTTTATGTCATTAAATCTAATTTGTAACAGTTAGTCTTATTTTGGATGCAGTGGTTATGGATCGAACAGTGTTTGCTTTTGATTTATAATTTATTGTACATGCTTTTATGAAAGGCATTTTGATGAACGCAGGAGACTGTCGATGCTATTTGATAATCGATATCGAAATGAAATATATATACAGGGTGATGATAATTAATGTTTGTTTCAAAATGCTGTAAAAAAAAGAACCACTCGTCACATTGAGTTCAAATTTGAAATGAAGATACTTGAAGAACAAGGAAACGGTACGGCATCCGAAAAAAGAAAAAAATTCCACCTATTTTCCCCATCCAATCTGTTGTGTGACATCTGTAAAACAACCTATTCTGTGTTGTTGGCGAACTTATTTCTGATATTTTCTTACCTCCACTACTTCAGGTTCGAATCCTGGCGGTGGTATGGATGTTTGTTAGTGGTTCGGGATCCATGTTACCAGTACAGTGTTACATGTTACAGTGTTACTGTAGGCCCCGTTCTGTTTGGCCCAAAGTGTGCACAAGATGACCGTAGAGCGGCAAACCAAAACTACCTCCACTATTTCTAGTGACCTACGTGTCGTTTCTGGTGACCTGATGTAGTACGTATAGCTGACCTACGTGTTTTGGTGACTAATGTATCGGCCTGATGGCCAATTGTCTCAGCGCTGTGGCCTTTGGTACCACAAGCTCCTGGATCTAATTCTGGCGGCGGTATGGATGTTTGTAGTGGTTCGAATCCACTTTAAACTGTAGGTCCCGGTCTAATTAGCCCAAAGTGTGCACAAAATGGCTATAAAGCGCAAAACCAATTCAAACTTGCGTGTTCCTTTTTGTAATAGTTTCCAAAACTGATTCCGTTTTAACTGGGGATGATTTGCCGCTACGCCGATTTCAATTTCTTCTTGAATTGATTTCCTCTCGGGCAATGAAGTGGGAGGTGCGATAACCGTCCGAATTATAAGCTGACGATGAATTTCCCATTTCCCTCCCCATCCGCGGGAAACGATCGAAAAGGGCCGCGGGCGCCCCATCGATAGTTAGGCGAATAGTTTCCTGAACGCAATGGAGGTTGCCGGGGATCGATGCCGCAGATCGGGTGTCTCGCTGCGGCACTTCCAACTTCGTTAAACGTGTTAGGTGATAATTGCGCCCACGCACCTCTCAACGCTCCCCGCTAATGGGGCGCTGCGGCTCAAGAGCAGGCGTGGGGGTAAAAATCAACATTAGTTAATCGGAAAACGCTTTTTACATAAAAAATTATTTTTTTAAAATCATTTTTCGATTGGGTAAGAGAGGTTTGTTTTTATGCTTAGTGTGGGTTTTTTAAGTGTTTATCTTCTTGAAAGCAGAAAATTTTCTCTTCTTATGCTTAGAGAGGAGCCCTGATTAAAAATAAGAGAAAAAAAATTACTTATTTTCGTAAAGCCTCCGTAGATGGCTGTTTGAAATTTGAAACGATAAAAGTACTCGTGCATGGGTGTTTTATTATTTTTTTTATTGATTGATTTTTCAATGAAAATAGAAAATGGAGTTTGTCTACAACTCTTAATGATGTCTGGTAGGATTTGATGCGAAATTGCAAATGAAAATCTTTTCTATGAATTTCCATTACGCCAATGTAGAATTCTTTTCTTTGAGAATTTTAATACAGTCATTTCCTATTTCATGAGGCAAATTTTTTTTTTCAAGTCAGGAGATAGTTTTGAAAAGTTAACCAATAAGAAGTTAAAAGGGAATAAAATAAAGTGCATAGTTTCTAGAGTTAATAAATGTTTTCTTTTTTTGATGATCAAGGTACTTTTCTTGTCTTTTATTCTTAACTAATGAGATAGGCGGCCAAGTGTTAGCGCTGTGGCCTTTGGTACAAAATGCTTCAGGTTCGAATCGTGGCAGTGGCATGGAAGTTTGTAGTGTTTCGAATCCACTTTAAACCGTAGGTCCCGGTCTCTTATGGCCGTAGAGCGTCACAGAGCCCAATCAGACTTCTACTCTCCCACATCATTCCCAAACTGTTAAGGGGCAACTCAACTCTAGGCACTTTTATGTAGTGTGGTGTAGTAGTATTAGTCGTAGTGATTCGAATCTACGTTAAACTGTAGCTCCTGATCTAATTAGCCCAAAGTGTGTACAAAATGACCATAAAGCGACAAACCAATCTAACCAAAAGCAATCCAAACTTACGTGTTTCTTTTGTAATAGTTTTAACTGGGGATGATTTGCTGTTCACGCCGATTTCAATTTCTTCTCGAATTGATTTCCTCCCGGCTAATGGAGTGGGAGGTGCGATAACCGTCCGAATTATGAGTTGGCCCGGAATTTCCATTTCCTTCCCCCATCCGATCGAAAGGGCCGCGGGTGCCCCATCGATAGTTACTGGAATAGTTTCCGAACGCAATGGAGGGCGGCGCGGATCGATGCCGTTGAGATCGGGTGTCTTGCTGCGGCACTTCGGCACGACTTCGTTAAACGCGTTAGGTGATAATTGCGCCTCTCTCGACGCCGCCGCTAATGGGGCGCTGCGCCTCAAGAGGGGGCGGGATAGGGAAGAAATCAACATTAGTTTATCGGAAAACGCTTTTTTCATAAAAAAAAAAAAAAGGAAATATTTTCAAATATTTTTCGATTGGGTAAGAGAGATTTGTTTTTATGCTTAGTGTGTGTTTTTAAGTGTTTATTTTCCTGAAAGGAGAAAATCTTCTCTTTGTGCGTAGAGAGGAGCTCCTGATTAAAAATTGAGAAAAAATTATTTATTTTTTGAAAGCCTCAATAGAAAAGCCTAATTTTCTCAAAGCCTCCTGTTTGAAATTTAAAACGATAAAAGTACTCGTGCGTGGGTGTTTTTTTATTATTTTTTTTTTATTGATTTTTCAATGAAAATAGAAAATGGAGTTTGTTTTTAACTCTAAGAATCTCTGGTAGGATTTGATGCGAAATTGCAAATGGAAAATAAATAAATTAAAAAAAAAGGCTTTTCTATGAACTTCCATTAGATTGTTTTCTTTGAAACATTTCTTCGTGAATTTTAATACAGTCATTTCCATTTCATAAGGTAGATTTTTTTTTTTTCAAGTCATGGCATTGTTTTGAATAGTTAACCAATAAGAAGTTAAAGGGGCAAAATAAAAATGCGCAGTAATAATGTTTCTTGAGTTAATAAATGTTTTCTTTTTTTTTTTTTTTTTTTTTTGGTTATTGAAATACTTTACTTGGCTTTTATTCTTACATAAAGATGTAATCCTGGTAACCAATTGGCTAGTGCCTGGCTTCAGGTTCAGGTTCGATTCTTGCTTACAGGCTTCAGGCTCGAATCTTGGCGGTGGCATGGATATTTGTGAGTGTTTCGAATCCAAGTTAAACTGTAGGTCACAGTCTAATAGGATCGTAGAGCGTTGCGGGGGTATTCTTACTCCGCGTCCTTAGCATATCTTCAAGCTACACATGCCCCTGGGTAGTGCTAAATGAGTAACAGGGGTGCAGCCTTTCCTTATGGCATAAAAAATTAACTATCTTCGTAATGCCAGCTTCATTGGCAAAAAAATATTTCAATCAGTTTTTTTTCCTCCTATGGATGGACTCTCTGTCCATTAGTAGCCCAGGTTTTAGGTTCGAATCCTGACGGTGGCATGGATGTTTGATAATGTTCCGAAATGCACGTTAAACTGTAGGTCCCCCTCCAATTAACCCATATTGTCCACAAAATGACCGTAGAGCGGCAAGCCAATTCAAACCACTATTTCTGGTGATCTACGTGTAGCTGCATGATAGCCAATTTGGTACCACAGGCCTCAGATTCGTACCCTGGCAGTGGCATGGATGTTTGTGAGTGGTTCTGAATCCACTTTAAAATCTAGGTCCTGGTTTAATTAGCCCAAAGTGTGCACAAAATGACCATAAAACGACAAACCAGTCTAGCCAAAAGCAATCCAAACCTGCGCGTTCCTTTTGTGCTAGTTTACAGAACTGTTTCTGTTTTAACTGGGGATGATTTGCTGTTCACGCCGATTTCAATTTCTTCTCGCATTGATTTCCTCCTGGGCAATGGAGTGGGAGGAGCGATAACCGTCCGAATTATCAGTTGACCCAGAATTTCCAATTCCCGCCCCATCCGATCGAAAGGGCCGCGGGCGCCCCATCGATAGTTACTCGAATAGTTTCCGAAAGCAATGGAGGGCGGCGCTGATCGATGCCGTTGAGATCGGGTGTCCTCGCTGCGGCACCCTTGCGGCACTTCCGACTTAGTTAAACGCGTTAGGTGATAATTGCGCCCCTCTCAACGCCCCCGCTAATGAGGCGCTGCGGCTCGAAAGGGGGCGGGAGAGGGAAGAAATCAACATTAGTTAATCGGAAAACGCTTTTTACATTAAAAAAAAATTTGTAAACATTTTTCGATTGGGTAAAGAGATTTGTTTTTTTATGCTGAGTGTGTGGTTTTTAAGTGTTAAATAGGAAATGGAGTTTGTTTACAACTCTAATGATGTCTGGTAGGATTTGATGCGAAATTGCAAATGAAAGTCTTTTCTATGAAATTCCATCACGCCAATGTAGATTCTTTTCTTGTTTCAAAGAAAAGAATCTACATCAACTTTAATAGAGTCGTTCCCATACTAATAATTTTTATTTATTTATTTATTTATTATTATTATTATTTTTTTTTTTTTTTTTTTTTTTGTGATTAAGATACTTTTCTTGGCCTTAATCCTTTATCCTTATCTAAAGAAGTAGGCGTCCTGGTGGCCAAGTGACCAGCTCTCTGGTCACAGGCTTCAGGTTCGTATCCTGGCGGTGACATGGATGTTTTTAGTGGTTTGGAATTAAAGGGTGCCTGATGGCCGAGTGGTTAGCGCTCTGGCATGTGATATCACAGGCTTAAGGTTCGAATATTGGCGGTGCCGTGGATTTTAAGGGTAAGGGGTTCGTAATCCACTTTAAACCGTAGCTCCCGGTCTCATAGGACCGTAGAGCGTCACAGAGCCCAATTAGACTTCTTACCCACATCATTCCCAAACTGTAAAGGGGCAACTCAGCTCTATTCACTTTTATGTGGTGTGGTGTAGTAGTGGTTCGGAATCCACGTTAAACTGTAGTTTCTGATCTAATTACCCCAAAGTGTGCATAGTGTGTGCTAATGGGCGCTAAGTGTGGGGTGAAAAATTCAACATTAGTTAATCAGAAAGTGCTTTTTGCATTTAAAAAAATATTTGTAAACATTTTTCGATTGGGTAAAAGGGTTTTTTTTTTTTTTTTATGCTTAGTGTGTGGTTTTAAGTGTTTATTTTCTTGAAAGGAGAAAATTTCTCTTTATGCGTAGAGAAGAGTTCCTGATTAAGAATATATATATATTCGTCTCTTTTCTTAAAGCATCAATAGATGGCTGCTTGAAATTTAAAACGATAAAAGTACTCGTACGTGGGTGTTTATTTTTTTACTGATTTTTCAATCAAAATAGAAAATGGAGTTTGTTTTTAACTCTAATGATGTCTGGTAGCATTTGATGCGAGATTGTAAAAGAAAAAGAAAAATTAGAAAAGGCTTTTCTATGAATTTCCATTACGCGTATGTAGATTTTTTTCTTTGAGAATTTTAATAGAGTTATTTCCATTTCATAAGACAACTTTTTTTTTTCAAGTCACGGGATAGTTTTGAACATTAAGCAATAAGAAGTTAAAAAGGCAAAATAATCAGCACAGTAATAATATTTCTTGAATTAATGAATGTTTTCTTTTTTTTTTTTTGATGATTAAGATACTTTTCTTAACTTTTATTCTTACCTGAAGATGTAATTTATTTACCTATTGATTTAAATTACTATTTATTTCATTTTCAATGTCTTTGAAATCAAATATATCTATTATATCGAATACCGATTAACATATAATCCGTTGTTTTTTCCCCTCATTCCTTCATCTGAAGTGCCATTACTGCAAAACCCATCGAATGGTGGACCTCCTTCTAATGTTCTTCTCATTGCATATTTATACATTTTATTTTTTAAGTCTTCAAAAAAAAAAAAAATTTCTCTCTATCTTAATAACCTTTTTTTTTTTTTTATTATTAATTATATATTTCTAGATATAAAATGTGGCATAAAATTTCAATGGGCATTGATCTGAAGCAACGCTTCTCCAACATCAAGAATAATAAAATGTGACATCAAAATACATTTTTATGACATCCAACATCATAAAAATAAAAATTAAAGATTTGTGGCTGCTCTGCAACCCAAATACTTTGTTTAAACCAACCAGAACTCATTTGAAATCTTTAATTTTTAAAATTTTAAAAACCACTTTAGTTAGCATTTTGAATAATGAAACGCCCTGTTAATCAAAAAATTTGAGACTAAGAGAGGCCTAAGTATGTACCACAGCTTATGTATATCCAAATTATCGTACTTTGATAGTATGGTTTGTCGCTCTACGGTTAATTTTTGCACACTTTGGGCTAAATAGACCCTAACCTACAGTTTAACACTGATTCTGAACCACTAACAGACATCCATGTCGCCCCCAAGATTCGAACCTGAAGCCTGCGATAAAACATATAACTTGTGAACTACTTAAAGTGAAACATTGAACTTGTTATATTAGATTTTCCAAGATACGCACACATCATGAGTTTGCAGAATATAATTTAATTATTCTGCGAACTCATAATTGTAAACTCACAAATAAAATAGGCAATATCTGTCTTATATTCGCTAGAATATTATTTTAAAATCAAAGCTAATTTTTCTCATCATTTCGGCAGTTAATTTTCGAATATATGGGTGTACACCAAATGTATTTTTTTAATACATTAGTTTCCACTACTTTGGCCATTCTAAAATAAATATATTTCGTAAAATTGTGATACATCTCACGGGCCGGAAAAATATTCAAGACAGGACTCGAATTGGCCGCTCCTGATTTACTGAATTGATACACTTCTTTATAATGAATATATATACTATATTTTATATAAAGAAGTACTTCTTTATTCTATACAAAGAAGAATTTCTATACTATAGAAGTATTACTTCTTTTATATTTTGCATTGGTATTATTTGTATTTTGTCAACGACAATAGTAATGGATTCAAATGAATTATTCTTAAATTACAAAAAATTTTCCTTTAAAAATCCACATTGTATGCAGCAGTTTTAAATCTTTATGAAGATTTATAAATCTTTCGTTGAGTACGGGTCGATTTTTTTTTTTTTTTTTTTTTTTTTCCATCGAGTATGGCCTTACTATCAATTGTTCGTAAAACCGCCGAAAAAATAAATGGCGTCTCTCTTTTTTTTTTTTTTTTTCTTCCATGATTTTATTATCATCGCATTGTTCCTTTTAAATTTATGGCGAATTATCTATGAAACGATGAAACTGGTAAATCTTGTCTCGCGCTGAAACTCGTACATTTTCGCCGCATTTTTCTTTTTCTCGGCCTATCCGGTGAAAAGTATTATTATTTGAAAGAGAGAGAACTTTTCCAACTGTACTTTTCTTTTTTTTTTTCTTCCAAGTTGCGGCAAAAAAAGAGAATAAAAATAAAATCGATCTATGCGAGCAAGGAAAGAAAAAAAAATCGATTTCTTTAAAGTACTGAAAGGGAAAAATGCCTGGAACAAAACGGAAATGAAACGTAATACTACTGTTCCCAAAGTGTAATATCAATTTTTTTTTTCAAAATCTCTTTATTTCTACTTCCAAATTTATTCCATCGCCTTCAAAGTAATCCCCTCCGGACACAATGCACTTAGGCCAACTTTTTTCCAATCCTCAATGCATGCTAAAAAGTCATCGGCATGGACGGCCTTTAAAGCACCCCGGCGATTCACGTTGAATCTCTTCAATCGATTCAAAACGGTGTCCCCGGAGTGGTCTTTTGAGTTTAGGGAATAACCAGAAGTTGCACGGTGTATATACGGTGGCTGTGGAACGCTATGGTTTTCATTTTTGGCGAAAAACCACGAAGAATCAATGCAGTGTGAGGTGGCGCATTCAGTGTTTTCGGTACCCATCGAGATTTGACGCGTTTGAGGTCCAAAATGGAATGACCGATCCTTCTGAAATTCCAAGATCATCAGCAAGGTCTCTAATCAGCGGTTTGCAAGCACCAAATCTTTAATTTTTGGACGGGAGCTTCTTTGGTTAAGGTTGGTAGCCGATCGGAGAGCTCTTCGTCTTCAACGCGTTCTCAGCCTTCTTTGAACTGTTTATACCATTTCAAAACATTTCTTTCTGATATAGGAATGCTCACCGAATGCCTTCTGCAACATTATATACGTTTCCGCAAACAAAATTTAATGCAAGTTTTTGCACAATTAATTCAGCCATTTCAAAAATCGCCGGAATCAGTTTTAACGTCTCACAAAGCCAAGAGTAACTGAAAAGTAATGAATATTTTGTCGGGGAATTTCACACAGATGTCAAGGGTTGGCACTGTCCTTGACCTAAAAAGGAAAAAAATATTGAAATTCTAGAAGCCTCGGGAATTGTAAATTGAAAATGGGTCTTACTTTTTGGACTCAGTAGTAGTATTATTCCAAAGAGAGAGAACTTTTCCAACTGTATTTTTTTTTTTTTTCAAGTTGCGAAATAAAAGAGAAAGAAATAAAATCGATCAACGCGAAGAAGAAAAAAAGAAAAAAATCGATTTCTTTAAAATACTGAAAAGGGAAAAATGCCTGGAACAAATGGAAATGAAAGGTAATAAGAGTGAAAAAAAAAAAAAAAAAAAAAAAAAAAAAAAAAGTGAAATCATCTTCAAAAACTTGCGGATTTCGTTTACGGGTGGCAAATAGTTCTGACATAAGGTTGTAGAAAAATGTGATGTGTAAAGAGAAAAAATGCAGAATTTCAGAAATTCTCTTTTTTTTTTTGACATATCAGATTTCTTTCTTTTGCATGAAATATTCAAATTCGATAGTTATTCTAAATGTGCAAAAAGACTTTGAGGAAGTTCTTGGAAAAAGTTAACTTTCCTTTTTCTTTTTTTCTTCCTGATATTTTGAGGGGTTTTTCACCCCTTCAACAGTATCATATCCATAATTGTGTACTCAGTTAAAGATTTTAATTTTCTTGTAGTATTTTTGTAGTGCTAATAAATTAAAATTGAATAAAATTTGTCCTTTTAATTATATACATTGGTGATTATAATTAAAGTCCTACTTTCAAAAAGCTGTAAAAAAAGAACGACTCGTCACAATGAGTTCAAATTTGGACTGAAGATACTTGAAAATGGGGAGAAAGGTACGCCATCAAAAAAAAAAAAAGGTCCAAAGTGTAGTGTATTAATAGATGGCGCTGTAAGCGGCATAAAGAAAATGAATTCGGCTGCCTGTTATATTTTGAGTCGAAATGACAACGTATTTGGCATGAGTTGCACATTAAACCCACTGTAGTGTTCAATGTGCGTGATTGTTTCGGTTTTTTTGACGGAAAAAATGACTTCAAAGTCAGTCAACAGTTGTGACACTGTTAGTGGAAAGCCCATTCACCACAGCAAAGTTGTATATTTCCACCACAGCGATAATTTTTCCAATCTAATTTGAAAAAAAAAAAAAATGGGAAAAATCGGTGGAATTTTTTTTTTTTTTTTTTTTATGCCATACCGTTTCCCTGTTCAGTTCAATTTTGAGCTCATTGTGACGAAGGGTTCTTTTTTTACAGCATGTTGAAAGTGGGACTTTAATTAAAATCCCACTTAGCCCCTGTATAATAGGTTGAAAAACTTGAACCAAATTTTAATGTAAAAATTGTAATTGTATTATTATATATTGTGTAATTTATAGCTGGCTCAATTTACTGAAAGTGTTAACACAAAAAATGGGGCACAATTATAATCACTCTGTACTAAAACAGTAGAAAATTCTCTCCATTCTTTCTTTTCTTTAAAGGTCCTTTTTCATAACTTGTAATGTAACATATTGACTAAATAAAAAACGATGAAACTTTGAAAAATAAATACTTGCTGCTAAACTGGCAAGTAACAAGTGCATATGATTTATAAGTAGAATAAGATCTGAAGATGTTAAATATTCATGGATTTCACTGACTCCAAAATGTCGAAAGTAATCCTTTTATGTCAGATGAAAAAATATGATTCGTATTCTTACTTCATCGAAATGCCTGATATCATTTTTTTAAAAAGAAAAATATAAAATATCCATCAACAAATAACAGTGTTTCAAAAAAAAAATTTTGCCGTTTGAAAGCAGTTTTTAAAAGCAACGACATCCATTTCTCCCGAAAGCTTTTCTTGCGATTAAATGGGAATGAACCGAGAAATTAAAGTTTTGTTTCTTTTCGCTTTTTCTTTTTTTCTATCCATTTATTAGTGATCTCTTTCTTTTTCGTTTTCGAATCGGAAAGGGGGGGACAATTTTTTTTTTTTTTTTTTTTTTTTCGTTTTTCTTGAGATTAGTCTCAATTGGGGGAAAGAAAGAGTGGTGTAATTTGCGTAAAGCTTGTAAAAAGTTATTTATTCTTTTATGCGGAAAAAAGGATTTTCCTTTTGTTTTCATTTATTCGTAGCTATTAGAGGAAAAATTGTTTGTTATTAAGAATTCTTATTTAAGCCATCAAATATGTATTTAAAGAAATATTTATTATTTTGTTTTCCTTTTTTTGCATTAGCATTTTGGTGTTTCTAATTGTTAACGACTTAGCGATGAGTAATTAGCTTCGTATTGTTACAGTTAAAATTAAGCCCTATAATTCTTTCCTGGAATTTTTTTTTTTTTTTTTTTTTTTGCTGATTAAGCAGATTTTTCTGTTTGTCCAGTTAATTGGGATTGGAATTCATTTGCGCTAATATGCATTAAAATGTTTCTTAAAATTCTATAACTTTATTCTTGGAGTTAAAATGACCACTAAAGCTGGTATCTAAATAGAATAATGGAATCATTTGGTATCCAAGATAGATTAGCAAACAATTTTAAACTTTTACTATTATTATAATTTATAAATTTTAAATGTTGTTCTGAATCAACTGCAGTATTCAATGTGCTTGATTCTTTCGGGGTTTTTTTTTTTTTTTTTTACTGAACAATTAACAGTCAGTAATTTTTTTTACTGAACAATTAACCAAGTCATTGAACAGTTGTGACACTGTTAGTGGAAAGCCCATCCACCACAACAAGATCCTACCAAATTGGATGGAAAAATCGGAGGAACTTTTTTTTTCTTTTGATGCCATACTGTTTTCCCCTTCTTCAAATATCCTGAGTTCAAATTTGAACTCATTGTGACGAGCGGTTCTTTTTTGACAGCATTTTGGAAGTGGGACTTTAATTATAATCACCCTGTAGATTTGATGAAAAAATTATGATATACTATAAATACCCTGTATTATATACCCTGTAAAAATACCCTATACCCTGTATAAATACTATAATATATACCCTGTATTTGATAAATTCGAAAATTCTAAAAAAAAAATAATAATAAATAAATGGAAAAGGAAAAGAAATGGTTCTTTTTCATAACTTGTAATGTAACATATTGACTAAATAAAAAACGATGAAACTTTGAAAAATAAATGCTTGCTGCTGAACTAGCAAGTAACAAGTGCATATGAGTTATAATAAGTGTAACAGGACCTGACGATGTTAAATATTCATGGATTTCACTGACTCAAAATATCGAAAGTAATCCTTTATGTCAGATGAGAAAATATGATTCGTGTTCTTACTTCATCGAAATGCCTGATCATTTTTTTAAAAGAAAAAATATAAAATATCCATCAACAAATAACAGTGTTTCAAAAAAAGTTTTTGCCGTTTGAAAGCGGTTTTTAAAAGCAGCGACATCCATTTTATTTCATTTCCCCCGAAATATTTTCTTGAGATTAAATGGGAATGAACCAAGAAATTAAAGTTTTGTTTCTTTTTCGCTTTTTTCGTTTTTCTATCCATTTATTAGTGATCTCTTTCTTTTTCATTTCCGAATCGAAAAGGGGGAGGAGGATTTTTTTTTTTTTTTTTTTTTTTTTTCGTTTTTCTTGAGATTAGTCTCAATTGGGAAAAGAAAAGTGGTGTAATTTGCGTAAAGCTTGCAAAAAGTTATTTATTCTTTTATGCGGAAAAAAAAGGATTTTCTTTTTGTTTTCATTTTTCCGTAGCTATTAGAGGAAAAATTGTTTGTTATTAAGGATTCTTATTTAAGTCATCAAATATATATTTATAGAATTATTATTTTTTTTTCCTTTTTGCATTAGCATTTTGGTGTTTCTAATTGTTATCGACTTAGCGATGACTAATTAGTTTCGTATTGTTACAGTTAAAATTAAGCCCTATAATTCTTTCCAGATTTTTTTTTTTTTTTTTTTTTTTTTTTTTTTTTGTTGCTCATTAAGCAGATTTTTCTGTTCGCCTAGTTAATTGGGATTTGAATTCATTGCGCTTATATGCATTAAAATGTTTCTTAAAATTCTGTAACTTAATTCTTGGAGTTAAAAGGACCACTGTTGTTGGTATCTAAATAGAATAGTGGAATCATTTGGTGTCCTAGATGGATTAGAATACAATTTAAAACTTTATTATTATTATTTAGATTTTCTAAAGTTGTTTATGTAGATATGTCAAGAAATAAGTCCTTAAATTTATATATTTTTGTGTTACGTTTTCATATAATTGATAACGAATCGAAATTGTGTATCGATTTCTTAGATTAATAATATTATTATATTTAATATAATTTTATAATATATAATAATATAATTTTTGTAATCATTTAATAATAATTTTTTTTTTTTTTTTTTTTTTTTTCTAAACCTTTTGGAAGTATAGAGGTAATAGATCAGCGGTGGCCAACCCAAATGATCTTGCGGGCCACTTTGGAAATGCATCCTAACTCCGCGAGCCGCATATAAAATTATATATTCTCCTTTTAGATTTAGACCCACTATGGCTTTCGACTTTTACTCTTATTGTTACGTGTAAACGTAGATAATTTAATAATAATGATACTAAACACACATTATAAGGAAATATATAATACTAAAAATGAAATATTTAAAAATACAAGTTACAATTGATAAATACAAAACAAAAAAAAGGGATATATTATATTATTTTGTATCTTTAATATGCAAAATTTTTGTTTCGTTAACAGTTTAATACTCTCTATGGAAATTAATCTAAATCGAGCATCGAATATAATTAAATTAATGAAATTAATGTAAATCAAGTCTATGGAATGCTGCAAGGTGTTTGTATCGACAAACAAAGCAAACTATCCATTTTTTTCTGAATCGACCATACCACGATCCTTTCCTCCCCCACACACAACTTTTTTTTTTCCCTGCACGGTCATTTGATTTACAGTTACTGTTATAATGCATTCTCAACTATTTAATTCGACTGCGATTTCAAAATCCAACAATATATGGAAACATTTTTTTTTTTTTCCGTCTATATCTACTTTCTTTAGGTTCGCATATTTAATTTCATTGCTTCATAAGTATTATGCATAGCTATTGATCTACTTCAATTATTTTAACTGAATTCATTTCTGGAAGCCATAAATCTGGATTTGCCAACGTTTCTCCCGTTTATGTTTGGGTCGTCGGCCATTCGTTTTGAATGGGAGATCTTACGAAATGCTCATGCAGCAAGTCCAAGAATACATTTTGAAAGATGAAAACTTCGCTGCTGGCTCGGGTGCTGTTGTGAAGCAATGCATTACGTACCGCGTCGTGAGCTACACGTGCTTGGAGCGCTTTTTTTTAAGCTCATAAATAAGTGTTCTTTGTACGAGCATTCCTGGGCTTTTTTTTTCCCTAGCACTTTTTTTTTTTTTTTGACTCGGTGAAAAGAATTGAGAATTGTTTGTTGTTAGATTGAGCAGATTTTCTGCCGCTCGTAAGGATAGTTGTAGTAATCCGGGTGTATTGTCTTGTTTTAAAACAGTTTTTTCATGTATTTTTTTTAAATCTTCAATATCCAAAACGATGTATGCTATCTTTAAGAAGTAATTGAAATAATAGGTATCACTGCAAAGATATATAATAGGTCGATATTGTAAATCTGCAGTAAAATATGTATCGTATTTTATTTGAAAAATTTTTTTGCATCATATCAATTCTCATTTATGTAATTTTTGTTATTTGAATAAGCCAAGTTTGATTTTTATATTAACACACTTGTTATTTTTGCTCATTGAAAAGATTTGTTTGGTTTGGCACTCTACGGTCATTTTGTGCACTCTTTGGGCTAATTAGACCGAGATCTACAGTTCAACGTGGACTCCAAACCACTACCAAACATCCATGCTACCGCCAGGATTTGAACCTGAAGCCTGTGGTACCAAAGGCCTGTGTGCTAGCCAATTGGCTATCAGGCCGCTGCTCATTGTCACTGACTTCAGAAACAAACTTGTGATCTAATAATGCTATAAAATTCTTTAAATATATATATAAATTATATGCATGAAATCCATTTTGAGTGAGGCTTCGGCCTACTACCTGTTGGGAAAAACTTACGCTTAATATCTCTAAAAAAATTCAATCTATTTATTTATCACTACATAACACTTTGAAATAACTTCCTAATTTCATAGAAACCGCCCGAACCTTATGTGTGATCGAGTGATGATCTTATATGCACACACACACGCGCGCGTTCATAAATTGCACCAGAAAATATGTGATTTCTTATAAAGAAAGAACACCGCAGTCAAAAAGCTTTTCAGGCATGTATTGTTGAAAATCTTTAGTTGTATATTCGCGTACATAAA
The DNA here is from genome assembly GCA_021605095.1 of Caerostris extrusa. Lineage (NCBI taxonomy): Eukaryota > Metazoa > Arthropoda > Arachnida > Araneae > Araneidae > Caerostris > Caerostris extrusa. The sequence goes on from BPLR01002458.1 coordinate 72,212, forward strand.
AAAAAAAAAATGATAATAATGGTGATACCGAGACGATTTCCGAAGAGCAGATCCAATCCGATGAGTTGAGCGATGTAACTGCACCTCATTCTGGATCTGTCTCTGTCGTGGCGCTAATGTATTTGCTTTGTCTCTGGAATGCTTGCTGCGGAAGAAGAAGAGGATCCACGCTTCCCGAGCCATTCGGAAGCAATTCATCATCTTCCTCTCTCCTTCCCCGGACGTGGAACGGTTGACACTTCTGTATCTCGGGCGCCATTTTTACGTCCAAGGATGATTGTGCCTCAGATTAAACTCAGACTCTATCTTTCTGGAAGCGAGTTCTTTTGATTCCAAATTCTTCAGACTCTGTTGTTCAAAAAAAAAAGTTTCCTTTTTCTAAATAAAAAGGAAAGAAGTTCTAAAAAAACGTTTTGTAATTAAAAAGTTATGTTGCAGAGTTGATTTTTACAAAATTGAATTGGTTGAAAAGCTTATCTAAAGAATTTATTCTTTGCTTTTTCAAAGCATTGGAAGCTGGTAAAATACTGTTATTTTATATTTCATCATCATCATCATCATTGTTAGTGGCGCAACAGCCCCATGTTGGCTAAGGTTCATCTGTCTACTGGCAGATTTCGAGACGAGAGATGTTTTCTTTTTACAGGGTAGAGTTGTCAGCCCTAAGCTGGATTCTGAACCACCAATAAACATTCGTGCCACCGCCGAAACTCGAACCCGAAACTTATGGTACCGAGCGCCGGAGTGCTAGTCACTCTTCCATCAGGACCCATTTTATACATTTATGTAAATTAAATATTTATATTATTTTAGATTATGATTTCGCAATATGCTGTTGTGCAATTATTATTATTATTATTTTAATTTCGAACTGTAATCAATTTGCGAGGTCAACAGTAAAAAAAAAAAAAATTGCGATTTAAATTTAAGTATCGTCGTTATCATCATCCTTTTATGCACATCTTTTCATTTGTTTAGAATACAACACATTTAAATTTACAAACTAAAGTCATTAGACGTGCTTAAAAGGATGATGAAAACAACAAGTATGCCAATCTTTTCACTTGTTACCATTACAACACATTTAAATTTACAAGCTAAAGCCATTAGACTGGACAGACTATTATAATTTTATTGTTACGAACATTATTTTCTTGTTATATTTTTTTTTTTTTTTGATAAATACAACGCATATATACATTGCTAGATAATTTTCCCCTAACTTACTGTATAGTAAAGGGGCCTGAATGGCCGAGTGGCTAGCGCTCTGGCGCTCGGTACCACAGGTTTCGGGTTCGAGTCCCGGCGGTGCCATGGTTGTTTGTAGTGGTTCGAAATCCACTTTAAAAAGTAGGTCCCGGTCTAATAGGATCGTAGAGCGTTGCGGGGGCAGTGTTACTCCGCGTCCGTGGTTTATCTTCAAGTTACACGCGCCACCTGGGTAATGCAAAGTCGAGTACGTCTGTGCAGCGCTTGCCTTAAGGCATTCCAAGACCAAGCTGTCTGTGTTTGCCAGCTGCATTAGAAAGAAAAAAAAAACTGTATAGTAAATGTTATTTAATTATTGGACAAAAGACCCGAGTTATTAAAAAAGGATTACTTTTTCTGTAGACCATTTGTTAGATTGTCGCCAATTCCACCGAATGGTTTCTGTTCATCTAATTGTTTATGGCAGCGTTTGACTCCGATTCCATGCCAGGACACCATCTCTGTAATTGAGAAACACGAACACTCAAGGGCAGTGAGTCCCCCTCGCCAATTTGCTATGTCTGACACCAACCGACATGCCTCTGGTTTCGATCCCATTTCATCGGAAGATCTTTGCTGATTTAGCACCATCCTCTATTTTTTTTTTTTTTTTTTTTTTCTTTCTTTCTTTTTCCCACTCTATCTCAAGTTGGTAGAAAAAGCCCTCATACCAGCAGGATTCATCTCCTCTCTGCTGACTTGACGAATCCTTCTTCTTCTTCTTCTATTTGTTCTCGAAATCAGTTTTTTGTCACCTCTGCTTCTGAAAGTTGATTTGGGCAGCGAAAAAAAAAAAAATTTTGGAAAAGCTAAAGTATGGGGTGGATTTTCTTGCAAAAAGAAGATTTATATTTTAACTTTAAATGATGTCTACAAACAAATAGAGGTAAATTTAGAAAATTATGAAATATATTTAAATGTGCTTGTTCTTTCCATATTTATGTAAACCATGCTGAAAAAGACTTTAATGGGATCAGTTATGGATTACAGATATTATTAACATTGTTATAGGATATTACAATTACAATGAAAGCAAGCTTCATTCGTGTTCTTTTTATGATTTAATATGCAGCAAACTGATAGCAGCAATTTTTTACAAAATTACTTTTCAGAATTTAATATTTTGTTACAAAATAAAATGTAAAAAGAGAATCTGGTGCAGAAATGCTAATGTTTGATGCTATGTTCACATTTTTCTTTTTCAAACAAGTTTTCAACGACGAAAGACGTTTCTCGAATATGCTAGAAAACCTACCAAATTAATCCTCAAGATTGTTTACCGAATTGTCTGTACTTCAACACTGTTCCTGGCGGCCTGAAGACTAATTGGCTGGCGCTCCGGCCTTTGATACCACAGACATCAGATTCGAATCCTGACGGCAGCGTTATGTTTGTTAGTGGTTCGGAATCGCCTTTAAACTGTAGGTCCCGGTCTAATTAGCCTAAAATATGTAAGAAATGACCGTAGAACGACAAACTAAAAACAAACCAAACCAAACCTGAATAGACAGGATGGTTCTTTATTTAAATGTGTTTAAATATACTAAACTTAATTTCTCTCTTTATATTATTTACAGAGCTTCCGTAACTTAATTTCATTATAAAAATTTTAAATATTGGTAAACTAAATAATTCTGTTAATTACAATTATGTTACTGAGGTACTGGGAACCCTAGGAACTCCAAAATACGCCAGCATTTACTTTACTTTGTTAGTGTTTCGGAATCCACGTTAAATTGTTAACGTGGCTATAATTAGGCTAATTATATTTAGGCGTAATTAGGCTAATTATAGCCTAAAGCGTGCAATGAGTGATCGTAGAGCGACAGACCAAACCAATCAATACTGTTCCTTAGTTTTGAATCTAATATCGCATATATTTACAAAATAAAAACTGACGTTATCAATTCAGCCAACCATTTATTTGCATCAAGAATCATTAGGAATGGATTAAAAAATTATTGATTCACGTGCTAAGTGAAGGAATTGAAGAATGTGGAGGTTTGGTTTGTCGCTCCAGGGCCATCTTGTGTACACTTTAGGCTAAACAGGCAGGGGACCTACAGTTTAACGTGGATTCCGAACCACTCACAAACATCCATATCATCGTAAGGATTCGAACCTGAAGCATGTGGTACCAAAGGATAGAGCACTAGCCAATTGGCCATCAGAAAAATGTGAAGTTAAACAATCATTTTACTCAAATCATCTATTTGTACGAATATTCTTTTTTTTTTTTTTTTTTTTTTTTTTTCATACCAAACATCGAACTAATTCTTCCTCAAAAGTATTCAAGTGGCCATCAGACAAAATTAAGATCATAAATGTACATAGGATAGTATAAATGATGCAATCAGGCATCATCACACTTTTAGGCTAATTAGACTGGGACCTACAGTTTAATGTGGATTACGAACCACTCACAAACATCCATATCCCCACCAGGATTCTAACCTGAAGCCTGCCGTACCAAAGGCCAGAGGGCTAGCCAATTGGCCATCAGGCAACTGAAGAATGTGAAAAGAGGATAATTTCATATTAATAATTCATATTTTATTCGATAGTTCCAAAATTATTTCGAAAACTGCTCATATCAATCTATTCTCGCTTGATTCGATATTAATCCTGCCAATCCAATAGAGCAACGAACTTGGAGTTGTTTTCTCCGGGAGCCACGTGCCGCATGAAACGCGTGGGAGGGAGGGGGGGGGAGATGATTGGCCTAATGACATTTTTCCATTCTGCAGGATTTCCTCAGGGAGCCACGCTCTTATGGTAATGCTCATTGGCCGCCCGTTTCCATGGCTTTCACTCGATAAATAACTCCATGCATGTGTATCGGAAAAGCTCCTTTGTATCGGTGTACTTTGTTTGGCCAACATTCATTATTTCTTGTATGGAAAATCAATCGCTTGTTTATTAATTCATCATTAGATAAAACTGTGTTTATAAGAATATATAATAGCTTGAAAGACATTATTTATTCGTTGCCTAATATTTTATTCAGTGATGGCTATCCCATCTTTTCATCATGTTTCGTTTTAAATGTTACATAATCTTGTTAGACGATGAATTCTTTATGGAATTTTTATTAGCTACCAGTAATTGTGTAATATTTCATCTCCAGTTTATTACATTCTATTATAGTTCAGAGCAATTTATTTTAAATTTGCTATATTTAATTATATAAGCGTATAACTTAACAGATTTCTGAATCTCAACTTCAATTACCTTTCAACTGACATCTAAATACAGAATACGTTCAATTATTTGTTTAAAAATGTATTCTAAAGTTTCATTAAATCTTTCTTTTTCGTTTTCTTTTTTTAATCTTTTTGGTTCAATCTTTTTTAGTCCTAAATTAATAGTTGGTTTTGGTTATAATTTAATAGTCCTACAGTTCTAAAGAACAATGCTTAGTATTATTTTTTTTAATTAGTTCTCATAGTCCTTTTAATCATCCTTTAATAATTAGTCTTCATAGTCCTTTAATAATTTAATAGTCTTACAATTCTAAAGAACAATGCTTAGTATTATTTGTCTTTAACAGTCGTCTCAAAAGGTAGATAATGATAACCGATGGCAATTTCATTACAAATCCTTTGATGGCATTAAAAAATGAATCCTAACTAACAATAATTATTATTAACCAAATCATCCGCCTGTCATCTGTCTTGCATAACGAGAACATCTTCCATTCGAATGGCTTCGAATCCCTTGGAGAGAGAACAAATTTATTCTTCTGCTTGAGTCGCATTTCATGGCAAGCTGGTCGCCCATTCTCTTGGTGGCAGTCATCAGCAAACGATAATGAATGGTGTTGTCGCGCCTCCTGGGGAGGGTCACGCGACGTTTTGTTCTTTGGGGTCCTTGATAAGAAAACTGAAGGAGGGTGGTGTCGTTTGGTGTATTGATTTATTGGGTGCCGCAGTCGCTCGAAGAAGGCTTCAGTTTTGACAGAAAAAGGCAAGAGTCTATTTAATCCATACTGCAGCAGTACTCTTGGCTATATGGCAATTATATCTTTCGCTGAGAATTTGCCGCCAAGATTTTTGTTTATTAAAACCTTCCCAACTTATTGATTCTTATTACTTTTTATGACTAAATCCACACATCTTGGATCGAGACTCACTCTTTTAAGTCCGTTTTTTGCTTAACTTTTAAAACACAATTTTCATGATAAGATTTCTGTATTCCTGTATTTAGGACTTTTGTGATTGTCCTAAAATATAAAACGTAAAATATAAAATATAAAACGTAAAATATAAACGTAAAAAATTATTATATTTTTTTTGTTAGTGACTCATATTTGTGTCATAAAAAGCACTGAAAAATATTCATAAAATGCCGAAAAGCTAAATAATGATGTTAATGATGACGTGATGGTTAAATTAGTATGAGCCTATTTGACTTGACTTGACTTTGAGATATATGCTTGCGTTAGCTGCTTTATATCAGTTATTCTTGAGAAGAAATCAGAAAAAAAGAATTAAGAAAAGATAATAAAAATAAACAGATCTTCTGATAATCAGTGGGCGTTGACTGATTCCAAAAGTATTAATTAAGAAGCACCGAAATGTGATGTCGTGCAGAACTTCTGTCACTAAAAAATATAAAATGGTTTATACACATACACAATACGTAATGTTTCGTAGAAAATTAATGAGTGATATAGTTTTATAATAAGGTTCGTCGCTCATATAAAATAACCGAGAATAGGATATATGAGCCTATTGTTTTGCACATTAGTCAACGTTGACTTCCGATTACATGCTGCCAGATCAAATCATAATGTAACGCAATGTAAATGTTATATTATAAGTTAAAAATAAAGCTAATGATTAATAATTGTTTTTGCAATATCGATACATTTCTATTTTCTTCTTAAAAACCTGATTTAATTTTTGTTTATTTTTACCAACACCAAATGAATCATTGCCAAATCAGCGGACGATTCGAATCTATTAATACATGTCTTATTTATAAAGTTTAATCATGTATGAAAGAAATTAGTTTTACTCAGGGGGAAAAAAACCGTACATTGTTGTCTAAATAGAACTTAAATGGGTCCAATTTACCATTCAAGATCTAACCACTACTATCTGCAATTTTTAACTATCCTATTAACAGATTCTTTCAGTCGTGAATTCCAAGTACTGTGGAGAATAAATAGAACACTGCACTATTTCATGTACCATTAAATTTGCTCACTCTAACATAGACTCTTCCGATGTCAGTATGCAAGGTTGCAGTAGAGAAAATCTATCGATTTTCATCTACTCTGCCCACTGACTGGGTGCGTTTTAATTGCCCGTGTAAAAATTATCGCTTCAGCGAATATGAATTATCGGTAATGGAAAATGGCTGCCCTTCTTCTTTGTGATGCCAGATGCACAGTTTCTTTTACCACTATTTCGCCAGACGATTGCATTGTGTTACAGAATTCAGCTGATTTGATTTGTAATTGATTTCTGAAAGTGGTTTATCAATTGTAAATTTATTTTCATTGTTGGGTGACATTGTTGAAAACAATGTGTTCAATTTGAAAGGCATATTCATAGAACATGGGTTCGCAACACACCTTATTATATGTCAATTTTACAATATAAACTATTTTAATAATATAACTAGTAATTATAAATATAACTTTTAAAATATAACTAGTAACTATAAGTAGTATAACTACTATCTTAAACCGGTTTTTATTACTGAAAAATAGTTTAACAATCAGAATTTATTAACTGGAATAACGGACACTTACATGCAATACACATTACGATGTGCAATTACCCAAATTGAGATCGATTTGCAAAAGCTAAGTGAAAGAGTGGAGAAACAAATATAGCACTAGTAAAATAAATATTCTTGATTGATTTCATGTTTTTATATTGATATATTTTTTTCATTTCTAATGTTATATACTTCTTTACAGTGTGCGTTTAGTATCATTATCACATCATCTATGTTACGTGCAAGAATAATAGTAAGTACAAAAATAATAACTCATTATGTTTCAATTTATCATTCCAAAAAAATTTCTATAGTGAGTCTAAACCTAATATTATGCGGATTTATAATTTTATATGCGGCCCGTGGAGTTATAATACATTCCACGGTGTCCCTCAGACAATTTGGGTTGGCCACCCTTGCTTTAAAGCTTGCACCGCGCTTATGCTGACGGAGGAAAAAACTGCATGGGCATAATAAATCCAACGTAAGTGGAATCGATTTTGGATAATCATGGGAATTAAGTAAGAAAAATGAATAAAATTAAAAGAGAAAGCTCATGTTTATGCAACGTTTTTAATGAATAATTAATTTTCTAAGGAAACCAGGACTATGAGACGATGAAAAATTAAATCGTGATGGATTGCACCAGTGACATGGTTAATCCCATTTCTTTTAGGCGATGGGCAATAGTGTCTTGTTGCCAGCGGGCTCCTTTCTGCATGTCCCCCGAGAGAGCCGTATTGCCGCCATAACTCCTGTTTGTAATCTTCGGCCTATTCATATTTGATGAGGCGAGGCGAGTGCCACCATTTATCTCCTGCAATAACCACATTTTTACAGCACTGCCCTTTCTCCCCACGACATTTGTTGCTCCTCGATGCATAATTATTACCTTCTCCTATTAGTTTGTGCGGCAAAATGAATTTCGAAATTTCCTGAGCTTTTACAATTTGTCGTCTCCAATTTGCGTCGCTGCGATGGCGCTTTCGCAAAAATACATTGGACAGTTTTCAGGGAACGGAAGCGCCATAAATTTGGATGGGCTCTCTTTTCTGTAAACATGATCGATTCTTTTTAATAAAATCATTCGTTCGCCATGGTTTCATTGTGTAATACAAGGGTTGCCAACCCAAATAATCTTACGGTCTGCATATAAAATTATATATCCCCTTATTAGATTTAGATCCACTGTAGACATTTTTTTTGGAGCGAAAAATTGGAGCATGAGGAGTTATTATTATTGTCTTTACTATTATTTTTACATGTAAACATAAATAGTATAATAATGATATTGTGGGGCACTTTAGAAATGCATTCTAACTCCCCGGACCGCATATAAAATTATTTATCCGCATATTAGATTTAGACCCACTGTAGACTTTTTTTTTTTACAAATGGAAAATTGAAAATTGATGAGTTATTATTATTGTCTTCACTATTATTCTTACGTGTAAACATAGATAATATAATAATAATGATACTAAAAGCACATTGTAAAGAAATACATAACACTAAAAATGAAGTATAAATAATATATAAATTTAAACGAAATAAATATTTTTTAATGATTTCATTTTTTTTTTTTATTTTACTAGTGCGATATTTGTTTCTCCACTCTTTCACTTAGCTTTTGTAAATCGATCTCAATTTGAGTATTTACACATCGTTGTTGGTGTTGCAGGTTAGCGTCCGTTATGTTTGATGTTTGTTATGTCCGTTTGTTATGTTTTGTGTTGGGTCCATTTCATTTTAGAAAAAAACGATTCTCAGGTGCAAGTTTAGCCAAAAGCGCTAAACAACTTCAACTGGTAATCTGATTTGCTCTACTATCAACAATCAACTATGAATATCAAGGGATCATCATTATGGTCACTTAAAGGAAACATAGAATCTGTTATATTAGATGTTCTGAAATACACGCGCATCATGAATCCGAAATGAAATATAATTTAATTATTCTGCGAACTCATGACTGTAAACTCATAAAATAAAACAAGCAATATCTGTCCTATATTCGCAAGAATATTATTTTCAAATCAAAGTTAATTTTTTTTCTCATAATTTCGACAGTTGATTTTTGAATATAGGGATGCACGCATAATGTATTTTTTAATATATTGTTTTTCACTACTTTGGTCATTATAAAATAAATATAATTTGTAAAAGTGTGATAAATCTCACGGGGCAGAAAAATATTCAAGGCGGCCCGCGGGTTGGTGTAATAGAAAATGTAATGGCTTACTCTTATCAATGGGATGTTATTTATGCTAATGTCACATTTCCTTGCCGCTCTCTGCAGTGAGCTATGAATTGACGTAATGACACACTTTTATGCAGTCAATAGAAATTAGGACGCATTTCCTTGCGCATAAATCGTAAAAAAGTTACGTAAGAGATCTCATTTGTACTTTATCTTTCAGTCAAAGATGACAGATAAAAAAAAAAATCATGATCGTTGTAATCAAGCTTCATGCATTACGTTATACGCGTTCCAGAAATTAATTATGCATTCCTGATGAAAAATCTGTGTCTGTTTTGTAATATTTGAAATATACGTCTAATAAATTTGTCTCTGTCTCTCTTTTAAGTCTACAATTGCGTAAAAACTTTTTTGAATGGAAAAGAATGATCAAAAACGTAATTATAAACCTTTTTAATCTATAGCAATAAATTTATTATGTGAATTCGTTGAAGATAGACAATGAGTGTGTGAATCAACCTTTACAACGTGTACGTGAACCAATACTGCGTTGATGATTTCAGTTTTTATTAATTATTGGCTCGTGTTTTACTTGATTTGTGAAATATCAGTCCATCTTTGGATAGTTTGAATATAGAAATTCTTCTATATACTGCTATGCTTCGCCCAATTCTCACGTACGCTTGCCCGGTCTGGTGCTATGCAGCTAAATCTAATTCAAAAACGCTTGAAACTTTACAAAATAACACTATCCGCCAAATGACCTGTGCTAAATGGTTCATGCGCAATTCTGCAATCTATAACGCTATTAACATTCCTTTTTTTAAAAGATTTTCTTAAACACATCTCTGTTAAATTTTTTGGTACACTTATGAATCATGAAAACACTCCAATCTAGGAGATTGAGACTCTCTTACGTTCCCAATTATGATTTAAAATGTCAACGCAAAATTTTAATTTAATTTTTAAACATTTTTTCTTTTGTTTTATTTGTTACTGATTGTAAATTAATTTTCTTATATTTGTAAATATATTCTGGGCAGTTTTCATTGTTTCAACTGTATTTGCCCTGTCATATCGGAGATGGTCCACCCAGGGACTAAATAGCTCCAAAAGAATACGTCAACCGTTAAAATCGCATAAATCAACATTAAAGGTCACAAATAAAAAAATAATCAACTGCTGGTTACTTTGGTATTCTATAAATTTTACTTTTAGAGTACAAGATGTTAAAATCCAGTTCTTAAAATATTTGCTCAGCGTAGTGATTTTAAATAATACATGCTGCAGATTATAAATAAATAGATATCAAAGAAGCGTGAGATTTCTACAGGATTTTAATTTTTTTGCTCAATTTGTATGCTCAATTTATAGAAAATAAAAAAAAAAAAAAAATACAACATAGTGAATCTTATAAAATTGGAAATTCATGTCCAATTAACCTTGGGTTTGTATTTTTGCAATTAAATTACGGCCCTGTTCTTTCGTATGATTAGATTTTTATGTCGTCCTTTTTCAATGCATTCCATCCGTCATAATTTTCCAAAATGATCGCGAATCTTTTCTGATGCGCCGGTGGTCCGTAACTGGAGACGCATGCAGCAGCGCATTAGTGGGCATAAACTTCCCTCGCTGGCTGTGTGTAGGCTTTCCAGAAATGGCTCTGGAATACTTAGTTAAGACGACATTGAATTCCTTGGATGACTGTTTTTGTCCGCTTAAGCTTTCTTCTGTAATAAAATTAACCATTTTGATTTCGAGCAATTGTTGAGAACTGAGGATTTATTTGCTGTAAATGTTGTTGTTCTAAAGCAGCTGTCATTACAGATACAGTTAATCTTTGTGCCATAAGCATGCTACTCATTTACCACTACCCAAGGGGCATGTGTAGCTTGTAGATATGCTATGGACGCCATGCCATAAGCAGTGGCTGCATCGCTGTTACTCATTTAGCACTATCCGGGAAACACGTGTAGCTTTAAGATATGTTGCGGACGCAAGTTACACTACCCCCACAACGTTCTACGATCCTGTCAGACCGGGCCTAATAGTTGTTAGTGGATTCCGAACCACTACAAACATCCATGGTATCGTCGAGATGCGAATCCGAAAACCTGTGGTACACATCGCCAGAGCGCTAGCCACTCGGCCACCAGGTCTCTTAAGGTCATAAATAAAAGTATGCTTAATTATCTGTCTATTACCTTGTTATTCTATAAATTTCAATTTTAGAGTGCAAGAAATTAAAATCCAGTTCTTAAAATATTTGCTCAACGTAGTGACTTTAAATAATACATGCTGCAGATTATAAATAGATATCAAAGAAGTGTGAGATTTCCGCAGGATTTTAATATTTTTGCTTTTCCATCCGTCATAATTTTTTCATTCATTTTTCCGTCATATAAGCTAATTAGGCCGGATCTATAGTTTAACGTGGATTCCAAACCAAAATCAAACAACCATGCTATCGCCAGGATTCGTACTTGAAGCCTTTGGTACCAAAGGGCAGAGCGCTAGCCAATTGGCCATCTACCTAGCGCCAGAGCGCTAGCCTCTCGGCCATCAGGCATATTTAAATTGGATATATGATTAGATTTTTTTATGCCGTTCCTTTTTTTCAACGCATCCATCCGTCATAATTTTCCAAAATGATCTCGAATCTTTTCTGATGCGCCGGTGGTCCATAACTGAGAGACGCATTCAGCCGCGCATTTGTAATAAATGGTGGGCATAAACTTCCCTCGCTGGCTGTTATGTAGGTTTTCAGAAATGGCTTCGCATTAAAGCTCTGCCGAGAGGATTGTGTATTGGAAAAATTTCCGCCTTTTGTTTGCGAAAGTATCGGATGCGGGCGCATCTCTGGAATGCTTCGGCTTGACAGTTTCGATTGCCAGTGTGTCGATAAGCGAATCTGCGGGCTCTCCCACTGTTCGGATGCATTCTGAGTTTTTATTTTCTTGTTTGTAGATCTGCAAAATATAAATGGAAAAAAATGATTAAATTCAGATTTTTACCAAGTTTGTAAAAATCTCAAATTAAGATGACATGAATGACCAAATAAATGACATCCCAAATTAATAATGACAAAGTTAAATAATGATTAAAGTTAAAAGTTAATGCCAGTTAGGCCAGTTAAATAATGACATCCCAAATTAAGATGACATGGATGACTTTCTGTGCCCGCATTAAGCTTTCTTCTTTTTATCTTTTTTTCTTAATAATAACTGTAATAAAATTAACCATTTTAATCTAACCGACGCAACACCCATTAAGATGTGCAAATACACAAATGGAGATCGATTTGCAAAAGCTAAGTGAAAGAGTGGAGAAACACATAGCGCACTACTAAAATAAATAATTTTTAATGATTTCCTTTTTTTTATTTTGTTTATATTTATATATTTTTAATGATTTTCATTTTTAGTGTTATTTATTTCTTTACAATGTGCGTTTAGTATCATTATCATTATGTCTATGTTTACATGCAAGAATAATAGTAAACGAAAAAATAATAACTCATTATGTTTCAATGTCTCACTCCAAAAAAAAATGTCTATAGGGGGTCTAAATCTAATAGGGGGTGTATATGTGGCCCGCGGTGTTAGGATGCATTTCAAAATGGCTCGTAAAGGGGTATTTAGGCCAGCCCTGTACTAGAGCTTACAGATACCTGCTGTCAATGTTCTAGGAATGTGATTAAAATCGTGGGCTTTCATTTATTAAAAAGTTATTAATAAATTTATAAGTATATTGATTTTCGAGCGTCATACTGGACTTCGTTACATTTCTGTATTAATCTTTGAAGTTTCATGTGCATACCGGGTGTTTATGTAAGTAAAGTTTCAAAAAAAAGAGAGACTGAGATAGAGATAGAGAAAGAAACAAAAAAATCTCCCAATTTACGAAATAAATCTTGGATCGCATTTGCGTAAAAACTTTTCCAGCTCTCCTTTCTGGGAAATCGAAGAAGCGTGTTAGAAAACACTGCATATAAGCACTGCGTATATCTGATGCATTTTTAAAAAGGTAGCTCTATATTTCTATTAGCTCCATATTTCGGGCTCTATTAGCCCTAGTGTGGGCTTTCACTTATCAAAAAGTTATTCATAAATTTATAAGTGTATTGATTTTTCTGCATCATACTGGACTTCATTACATTTCTGTATTAATCTTTGAAGTTTACTTGCATAAACACCAGTATGCGCAAGAAAGTTTGTAAAAAAAAAAAAAAAAAGAGACTAAGGTGTAAAATTTTTGTTTCTTTCTCTATCTCTAGGTTTACGAAATAAATCTTGGATCGCATTTGCGTAAAAACTTTTCTCGGAAATCGAAGAAGCGTGTCGGGACACACTGCATATAAAGCACTGCGTATATCCGATGCATTTTTAAGGTTGCTCTATATTTCGGGCTGTATTAGCCTTAGTGAGGCCTTTCATTTATTGGCCAGCCCTGTACTAGAGCCTACAGATTGGCCAGCCCTGTACTAGAGCCTACAGATACGTGCTGTCAAAGGAATGTAAGTAAAATCGTGGGCTTTCATTTATTAAAAAGTTATCAATAAATTTATAAATATATTGATTTTCGTGCATCATACTGACTTTGTTACATTTCTGTATTAATCTTTGAAGTTTCATGTGCATACCGGTGTTTATGTAAGTAAATTTTCAAAAAGAGAGACTGAAGTAGAGATAGAGAAAGAAACAAAAATTCTCAGGTTTACGAAATAAATCTTGGATCGCATTTGCGTAAAAACTTTTCTAGCTCTTCTTTTTTGGAAATCGAAGAAGCGTGTCGGGACACACTGCATATATTTGATGCATTTTTAAAAGTTGCTCTGTATTTGGTCTACATATTTTTCTATTAGCTCTATATTTAGGGCTCTATTAACCCTAATGTGGGCTTTCATTTATCAAAAATTTATAAGCACATTGATTTTCGTACATACTGGACTAGACATACTGGACTTGGTTGCATTTCTGTATTAATCTTTGAAGTTTACTTGTATAAATACCGCACACGAAAGTTTGAAAAAAAAAAGAGACTAAGATGGAGAATTTTTTTTGTTTCTTTCGCCATCTCTAGGTTTGAAATAAATCTTGGATCGCAGTTGAGTAAAAACTTTTCTGGGAAATCGGAGAAGCGTGTCGGGACACACTGCATATAAAGCACTGCGTATATCCGATGCATTTTAAGGTAGTTTAAGGCCCAAGAGGACCGTCGCATTTTGTCAGCGAGAAGGCTCTCCGCACTTAAAAACCCTGCGAGACCGTGATAGACGTCCATTTAAGCGGCTGCATTTTCAGGTTCTCTGGCTTACCTTTTTGAGTCTAGAGCATAAATACATTTACTACATACTAGATCCTACATTCCTAGAACATAGATAAAACAACACGCACCTGTAATTACAAGTATGGGCTTTCATTTATTAAAAAGTTATTCATGAATTTATAAGTATATTGATATTCGTGCATCATACTGGACTTCATTACATTTCTGTATTAATCTTTGAATTTTACTTGCATAAAATAGATATAGAGAAAGAAACAAAGATTCTCCAGGTTTACGAAATAATTCTTGGATCGCATTTACGTAAAAAGTTTTTAGCTCTCCTTTCTGGGAAATCGATGAAACGTGTGGGGAAACACTGCATATAAAGAACTGCGTATATCTGATGCATTTTTAAGTTAACTCTATATTTCTATTAACTGTATATTTCTATTTTGGCTGTATATAGTTTTCTATTAGCTGTGTATAGTTTTTATATTAGCTCTATATTTGTCTATTAGCCTAGTGTGATCGCCTTTCATTTACAAAAAGGTTATTCATAAATTTGATAAGTATATCGATTTTCGTGCATCATACTGGACTTCGTTAAAGTTCTGTATTAATCTTTGAATTTTGATGTGCATACCGGTGTTTATGCAAGTAAAATTTCAAAAAAAAAAAAAAAAAAAAAAAGAGATAGAAATTGAGGAAATAAAGATGAGAAATCGAAGAAGCATGTTGGAAAACTGCGTTTAAAACTGCAAAGGTTTATGTTTCGGGCTCTCTTAGGCTAAAATAAATCTTGGGTCGCATTTGCGTAAAAATTTTTGTTTCTTTCTCTATCTTAGGTTTACGAAATAAATCTTGGGTCGCTCTTTTTCAGGAAATCGAAGAAGCGTGTCGGGACACACTGCATATAAAGCACTGCGTATATCTGATGCATTTTAAGGTAGCTTAAGGCCCAAGAGGACCGTCGCATTTTGTCAGCGAGAAGGCTCTCCGCACTTAAAAACCCTGTGAGACCGTGATAGACGTCCATTTAACCGGCTGCATTCTCGCCGGTTCTCCCCCTTAAGCGAAGACTCAATTATTCATTCGCTGCGCGTCTCGCACGTTCGGCCCTTACGAGTCTCCGTCTCTCTCTCTCTCGCCGTTATATATATCCGTCCGTTATATATATCCTCCCTTCGCCAAAGAAGAAAATTGGCCCAGTTTTTCCTCCCAGGCAAGGTTTTGACACATACACTTCTATTGATTTTGAGACGTGCACGAAAGGGAAGAAGGGAGACGGAGATGAACATAAAATAAAACAAACACAAAAGAAGCAGAAAAGAATCAGAAAAAAAAAAAAGTATAATATGATGGCTCCGAGAAATAAAATTTGTCTTTCTCAGCCGGCTGGATTTTTCAAAGGGATAAAGTTTCAATGGCACCCAGTACCCAGTCTCTTTTCATCTCTGGGAGATCTTTTTTTTTTTTTTTTTTTTTTGCTCGTCTCTTTTCAGTGAAGCTTTTAAGCCCTAATGTGCTGAATAAATATTGCTCGATAAATTTCGGGGCACGGAAATATATGTCTCCGGAGACAATCGCCTTATTTGGGAGTGGGTGGGGAAGGGGTGGTTCAGACGATCTCTAACTGTCTTCACAGCCTGTGGATTCTGTTTCCGCATCACGTAGGGCTAGGGTTAAGTAACCCCATGTTTTAAATTGAATAACAGAATCTCACTTTTATCAAGGAGTGCCTTGGAAAAAAAAAGATTTATCTTGTTTTCTGGAGAGATTTCGATACACGTTAACGATACACGATTCCATAATGGAAAACGAATGATTTAAGTTCTCTTTCTTTAAGTATCTCGGCTATAATGCCTGATGGTTAAATTCATGAGCGATGTCTCGACGATTTGATTTATAGTAGTAGCTGATTGGCAAAAAAAAAATTTCGAATCATATTTTAAACTATTCCTGATAATAACTGAATAATCTTTCATTCATTTTTGTCAGAAAGCTGATCATATTGACGCATTGCGCAATTTCTTTCCCTCCACTTTTCTCATTGAATTTGGATATTTCTGCTGCTAATATTTAGCAAAGCAAACAATGGACGAAAAAAATCAGTGTAGATTTATTTTTTATTGTTTTCATTGATTGAAATCCAGAAGATTTTTAGCAATCCTCCCCCTTCCCCTTTATTATTATCATGGAAGTAAGTTGCTGGAATCTTTTTGTAACTTTTTGTTTCTGTTCATATTTGTCTTAAAATATATACCTGCATATATATAAACTTTTCAGTTTCTGTTCATATTTGTCTTAGAATATGTAGTCTTATATAGCTTTTCAAAACAAAACTTCTTTCAAATAATTACATGATTAAATTATCTCAACAAAACTACTGAAAAATATAAATCTGTTACTAAACAAATCAAATCAAATCTAATTATGTCCTTCTGAAAAGAGCTTATTTGATTAAAATTTAATGCTTTTTACTTCGTTTTGTTACTTATGACTTCCTTATAAACACTTTACACTTTGTATTCCATAAAAGACTGCAAAATGTGCAACACATTTACATTCTTTTTTACCTCAAATTCATTCAGATACCTTTATTAGGCATCCCAAAGTTCTTACGTCTTCTTATTTTTATATACACATAAAAAACCGTATTTTTTTTTTTTTTTTTTTTTTTAATCCACTGTTTCTTGGCAAACTAAACATTTTTGTTCCGATGCTATTAATTCCAACAAATTCTTCACGTTATCGGTACATGTATTGGTAATATTGTACAAATTCTTCTCATTATTGATACATGTATTGGTGTATTTCGTGAAATTAAAACACCGATACACCATTATCGTCTTGTCAGCAATTTCTAAACACTTACGATTTTTTTATTGTGCAAAAGCTGCAACACTTTTACTTTTTTTTTTTTTTTTTACCTCAAATTCATTCAAATACCTTTATTAGGCATCCTAAAGTTCTTACGTCTCCTTTTTTTTTTTTTATATACACATAAAAAACTGTATTTTTTTTTTTTTTAAATCCACTGTTTCTTGGCAAAACTAAAAATTTTTGTTCCGATGCCACTAATTCCAGCAAATTCTTCTCATTATTGGTACATGTATTGGTGTACTTCGTGAAATTGAAACACCATTATCATTTTGTCAGCAATTTCTAAACACTTAACGATTTTTTATTCTTCAAAAGCTGCAACGCTTTTACATTCTTTTTTCCCATCAAATTCATTCAGATACCTTTATTAGGCAGTCTAAAGCTCTTACGTCTTATTTTTATATATACACATAAAAAACCGTGTCTTTCTTTTATAATTCCACTGTTTCTTAGCAAACTAAAAAATTTTGTTCCGATGCCATTAATTCCAGCAAATTTTTTCCTCACGATGAGTTGTAAATGATACTGCATTGTTCTCTGAAACGGGAGGAATTCCGCGCACGTCTTATTTTTTATTTACTTTCCCATGCATCTGTCTTTATGGCTTCGTGTCCAATAAACCCAATTGAAGGGATTCTCCGCCCCCACCCCTTCTATGAAGATGCCCGCGGCCCTCTATTATTAACACGTGCCGACTCCCAGGTCATTTCTCCGTGCCGAGACGACGTGCCAAGAAAAACAAAAAGCCGAGTCTCATATTTGAAAAATTCGGTCTCATGCCAGAGATGGTGCCTGTGGCTTGGTGCCAGCCTCGCAACAGTTTGTTCCAGCGCCCAAAACACAACCCTACAAGTGGCTGAGGCAAAGGACAAAAAAAAAAAAAAAAAAAAAAAAAAATCTGCTTCCAATTTGCACTTAGTGTGTTAGTGGATCAGCTATGTTTGTATGCGGGAGGTATTATATAGCGTAGAGTGTGACGTCAGTGGTTACCCGGAATCAGTACCTGCTGGAATAAATGTTCATTTTAAATTTAGAAAAAACTCTTATGTTGTAGAGATTGATTGGCATTTCAGCTATTTTTGCTTTATTTCTTTGTTGGCTATGCTAATGTCGTAAGTAGCAGGAATGGATTCTCTTGCTATTTGAGCTATGTCCTTGGTTTGAAAATTAATAAAATTAATAAAATATTTTTCTAAATCATTTCGTGAAGATTCATCACATGAGGAATAAATTTTCATTTAAAATTAGAAAAAACTCTTTATCTTGTAAAGTGATTGGCATTTCAACTATCTTTGTTTTATTTCTGAGTTGGCTATGCTAGTGTCGTTTTTTTTTTTTTTTAAATATAGCTCAGAATGCATATTATATAACGTAGAATAAGACGTCAGTGGTTACTGTTCATTTTAAATTTAGAAAATCACTTATGTTGTAAAGTGATTGGCATTTCAACCATTATTACTTTATTTCTTAGTTGGCTATGCTAGTGTCGTTTTTTTAAACTAACAGAAACTGATTCCCTCTTGCCACGTGAACTATATCCTTGGCTTTGGCGCCATTATATAGCGTAAAATGTGAAGTCTGTGATTACTGATTCATCACCTGCTGGAATAAATGTTCATTTAAATTTAGAAAATCACTTGATTGGCATTTCAACTATTTTTGTTTTATTTCTGAGTTGGCTATGCTAGTGTCGTTTTTTGTTTTTTTAAACTAGCAGGAATTCATTTTCTCTTGCGATGTAAACTATGTCCTTGGCTCTGAAGTCGCAAATTAATAAAATATTTTTTTAAAATCATTCTTTGTGAAGCTTTTTCCATTATTAATATATATATAATATTATTATTATTATTAGTACATAATTTCATAACAGCAAATTATTTTATATTATAATTACCAAAGTAGTGAAAACCAATGTATTAAAAAAAAAAATACATTATGTGTACATCCATATATTGAAATAACTATCGAAATTATGAGAAAATATTAATTTTGATTTTAAATCAATAGTCTTGCGATTATAGGACAGATATTGCCTGTTTTATTTATGAGTTGAAAGGATCGCAAAGCTAAGTGAAAGATTGAAGAAACAAATATCGCGTTAGTAAAATTAATATTTTTTAATGATTTCATTTTTTATTTCATTTTCAGTGCTATATATTTCTTCACAAAGTGCGTTTAGTATCATTATTATTATATTATCTATGTTTACATGTAAGAATAATAATAAAAACGATAATAATAACTCATTATGTTTCAATTCATCACACCAAAAGAAATGTCTGTAGTGGGTCTAAATCGAATATGGGGATATATAATTTTATATACGGCCCACGGAGTTAGGATACATTTCCAAAATGGCCCTCAAAATCATTTGGGTTGGCCACCCCTCTTCTAAACAGACTAAAGATTGAAATCTTTTAATTTAGATTCGATGTATTTTGAATTAATTGAAGAAATTGTATACAGATAGTGTAAATCCAATAACTTAAATGAATGTATCCAAATATATTTTTCTACTACTTAAGTCTACTTTTAAAAATTGCGAAATTGTATACAGATAGTGTAAACCAATAACTTAAATGAATGTATCCAAATATATTTTTCTACTACTTAAGTCTACTTTTAAAAATTGCGTAAATTGTAACCTCATATTACTTTGACGTTGTTTTTTTATTCGAATATAATCCTTTCGTTCTTACTACTGTTATAATAAAATAGGAAATCATGTTTGCCGCCATATTTCTTTTTTTTTTTTTTTTTTTTCAATTACAAATATCAAACAACAAAGAGAAAAAAAGGGAAAGAAATAGATTTCCCTTTTTAACGAGAGCTGATTTCTAAACTACGTGGGGAAAGTATCGAGTGATCCAATCCCCAACTGGCGTGGAAATTGCAAAACACTGAAAAGCGTATCCTTCCTGGTTTCCTTCGACTCGGGTGCCGCGCTGTTAGAACGCGTTCGATTTCAGGGCCCATCAGACGATTTTTATCCATTGCCATTTGCTTTTTTTTCCTACTTTTAATTGAAAAATCGCGTGAGGTGTCATCTTTGGTGGTTTTTTGTGGAAGCGATCTTCGAGGAGTGTGCAGAAGAGAGAAGAATCGTTTGGTCGGAACTCCCATGATGCTCCGGGCGGTGTGTCCTACCCGTACTTCGGAATCTGGTCACATCGATTGAATAGAGCGCAGCAGTGTGCCGCTTTTTCTTGGTGGATGGTGGTGTCTTTTCTCCGGTTTTTCTTCTTTTTTCCCGTTTTGTTGTGTGTCGGTGGACCTCCCGTGTGAACGTGCACCGCCCTCTCGTCTCTCTGTAGGACAGTTTCAGGTGAGTTTGTTTACCTGCCTTGTTTGGTTTCACAATTATTTCGAAACGAAACTTTAACCGTGGTGTGGGTGTCAGTCTCCATGTCTTATGCCAGAACGAATTGCACGTTTTTCTTAAGATATACAGCTCGATACAACGTTTATATGTTTATAATAGATATATAGGAACTATATGTACTATTAGAACTATATGGACACATACTATATGTGTCCATATAGTTCTATATATGTATGCATACTATTGGAACTATAATTCATTCTTTTTATAAATTTTTGAAGGAAACAAATTCAAATTCATGTGATAACGAGAGAGCCTGATATATATATTAAAATTATATATATTATTGTTTTAATATTATAAAAGGTGTTAGTAGTACAATGTTATACGGTGTCATAAAATTTAAGGTTTCAAATTGTGGTGTAGAAATTTAACATAAATATTTCATCGCGTAAATATTTTAGTTTTGCTTTATCATATATATATTCATTTATGCATATGATAAAACAAAGCTGAAATATGTATGCGATAAAATATTAAAGTTTAATTTCTGAGCCATAATTTGAAACTAAAACCTTTATAATATTAAAACATGCATATAACTGTAAAATTATGTATCCATTTTTTTTTTTTTTTTTTTTTTTTTTTTTTATTATTATTATTATTATTTTTTTTTTTTTTTTTGCTATATTTGACATAAAATTTTTAGTATAATTTGTAAAATTATAAACTGTATTATACGAAATAATTATATAAAATTACGTATAATTATATAAATTTTTTGTGTTAATGATACTAAAAATGTGTAATAATACATAAACTGTCCACATTTATGGAGTTGAATTATCAATCTTAAAAACTATTTATAATTATTTTGTGTATGTAACACTTTTTAACTTTATTTTTTTTTTTTTATTAGCACTTATTTTTTGACACTTATTTTACTTATTGAGAACTTCTTTTATATGTAAAAAAAAAAATTAAATTCTTCCCTCTTATTTTAAGTATAATTTAAATTTTTTTATTTTTATTGCCTGTTAGATTATGTAATATATTATAAAAATTATGTAATATATTATTTCAGTTTATGATTATTGTTATATGCATGTTATAGTCATTTTTTATTAAAACTTTTGTAAAAAGAATCTTTAAAATTCTATTTTTCAATGTTTGCTTAAATTAATATACTTCAATATTCATTTGTAACAGTTGTATTAAGTTGTAACCATGTAATACTTTTATTGAATTTTCACCTTTCCTTAAATTTTTAAACAATATAGATTTATTTCTAATCTTTTTTTCGTCATTTGCGTAGATGTGTTTAAAAATTATTATTATTTTTTTTGTAAGAATGATATTTTTAAATTTTATATAATTATTACATATTTCGTTGTGTAAATTTATTTCATTAATATACATATATATATATATATATATATAGCGTTTAAAAAGCCTTTAATTATTTTTTATTGAATTTTTGTCAGTTATATTTCTTTAGTCTTTCTCTTCTAAAAAAGAAAAAAATTTAAATAAATATTTTTAAAAAAAATTGAATAAAAAGTTGCCCGTGTCGATCATTTTTTAAAAATATTTTAATTTATTTAAGTCTATTTTTTAAATTATTTCACTTAATCACAATCAATAAAGAAAATATTTTAATAAATATTTTTTTCTTCCTTTTGAAGGAGGGCTGTTAATCTGAAAATTTTATCATTATTTTACTATTATTACGATTTGATTCATTCCAGGTAATTTAATAAAATCGTAATGCATTACGAAGTTTAAAAATAAATCGCGAAAATGATAGCCATGATAAAAAGAGAAAATATATATAAAGTTCAAATTTTTAAAAGAAATTAAATCAAAGATGCCTGTGTCGACCACTTTTAAAAAAATATTTTTATTTATTTAAGTCTTTTTTTTATAATTATTTCAGTTAACTACAATCGATAAAGCAAATATTTTAATAAATATTCTTCCTTTTTTAAAAGCAAGGCTGTTATTCTGAAAATGTTATCATTATTTTACTATTACTACGATTTGATTAATTCCAGGTGATCGAATAAAATTTAAAAGCATTACGAAGTTTAAAATAGATCGCGAAAATGATCAAGCACCACGATAAAAAAAAAAGAGAAAAAAAAAAATATTAAGATCAATATTTTTTAAAAGAAACTGAATCAAAGATACCTGTGTCGACCACTTTTTAAAAAAATATTTTTATTTATTTATAAATTTTTTTTTAAAATTGCAATCAATGAAAACAAATATTTTAATAAAAATTTTTTTTTCCTTTTTAAAAGCAGGGTTGTTAATCTGAAAAATTTATCATTATTTTACTATTTACTACGATTTGATCCATAACAGGTGATCTAATAAAATCGTAATTCATTACGAAGTTCAAAAATAGATCGCGAAAATGATCACCACGATAAAAGAAGAAAAAAATTTTTTTTTATTTATTTAAGTCTTTTTTAAAAAAATTATTTCAGTTAATTACAACAGCAAATATTTTAATAAATACTTTTTTCCTTTTGTTAATCTGAAAATTTTATCATTATTTTACTATTACTACGATTTGATTCATGCCAGGTGATCTAATAAAATTTAAAAGCATTACGAAGTTTAAAAATAGATCGCGAAAATGATAACTACGATAAAAGGAAAAATAAAAAATAACGACCGAGTATTTGAGTAAAATCCCGTTTAATGTTCTGCTTCGTCGTGTTCAGTGGAAAGTAACAATCTCACTATTGTACATTCACAGTAGTTTTTATCTTGACGTTGATGTTACATAAGACATGTTTCAAGGTAACCATTATCTATTGCAAATTCGCAAATCTTATAACACTTGTGTCTGTGCCTGGAATTTGTCCAACTTTTATCTCATAAAGTTGTGGATATAGTTTGTGATTTTTCACTTTCAATAAATACAACATGAATCGATATTATATTAATAACATGTAGTGCGATGCAGTTCATTTATGATAAAGAAAAGAAATTCTGTTTCGTAATCACTTACACAATCATAGTAGGTATATACAATTTAGTATTATTTGAATTTATTATCTTGGATGAGTTGATCCTTCTTCACAGTGTGAAATTAAATTTGTTATTACTTTTACTTAAGATATTTGAATAAAATTCCGCCTTCATTTCTTTTTGATTTCTACTTCTTTTTAATATTGTAAAAATTCTTCACGTTATTGTTATATCTATTGGTAGTATTGTAAAAATTTTTCACATTATTGGGGCATGTAATGGTAGTATTGTGTAAATTCTTCACGTTATTGGTACTATTGTAAAAAATTCACGACATTGGTACATGTATTCGTAGTATTGTACAAATTCTTCACGGTATTGATCATGTATTGGTAGTATTGTACAAATTCTTCACGCTATTGATACGTGTATTGGTAGTATTGTACAAATTCTTCACGCTATTGATTGTATTGGTAGTATTGTACAAATTCTTCACGCTATTGATACGTGTATTGGTAGTATTGTACAAATTCTTCACGCTATTGATACGTGTATTGGTAGTATTGTACGAATGCTTCACGCTATTGCTATTTATATTCGTAGTATTATACAAAAAAATTATTCACGTTATTGGTACATATATTGGTAGTATTGTACAAATTCTTCACGCTATTGGTATTTGTATTCGTATTGTAAAAAATTTTTCACGTTATTGGTACATTGTTGGAATTACGATTACGATATTACCATAAAAGAAACTATATCAAGTTTGAAAAGGGAAGGTTTCACTAAACATAACCACTACAGGATTCCCAAATCTGCTGACCTTTATTTTTTAGCAGTGATAAATTACTTAACTAGTCTTTCTGCATAATCCACAATAAATAATGAATAGTTAATCCACAATAAGTAATAGTTTGAACTAAAGAAATTATAGATTATTTCTTTTAATTCAAAGGTGTCTCATTTCTTTCGCATCCACTGTTTGGGCCCTTTGGCATTTCACTCCAGAGAGGAAGACACTATTATTTGGCAGATTCTTTTCCGAAGTTCAATTCTTTGGAAAGTTCTCTCGCCTTCATTGTGCTAAAATCTTCTTCATGGATAATCCATCCCCCCCCTGCTTCCGAAGAAGGGGGAGGGGTGCTGCTCCATTACAATCACGTGCTTGCCAATCAATATCGGTCTTCCCATTCAAGACCCAAAAAGAAAATGCCACGAGTTTTCGTCTACTATTTTAAGCCCTGGCTCCACTCCAACTCTGTCTCTTTCTCGTTACCTTTCTTTCTTTTTGTTTTCCACGCGGCACCCTCCCCCTTCACTCACAGAGGAGGAAAGATGGAAGCCAACCACGTGAAAACGCATGCCTCCTCCTACTATCTTCTTTTCCTTGTTAGATAGAAAGCGATGGTTCTGAAGGTTAATTGTGCGATATTTTAACTACTTGCCACACTTTTAAAACATGATAAAAGACGACTTGGCTTATTTTTTATTATGCTGTAATTAAAAATAAAATATTCTGTTTCAGTTCACTCTTTTTCTGTTATTGTGACTATTTTTCTGCTATTGTATATTTGTAGGTGTTTTTTAATATTGGTGAGTCTTGTGGCTCCACTTATGAATGTCTGACTGATGATGAAGAAAGGGCTTTTTAGCACTGCCCTCCCCTTTAACCCCAGAAAACTTCCACCAGGTAATTTGATTATCGTTGCGAGACATTTATACATGCTGCCTAACTCGCCATCGAGTCTTATTGTTTTTTAAAATAGTGAGTACAACAGAACACCACCAGTGCAATAGCCAACGCTCTACGATCATATTTACACCAGGACCTACGGTTTAAAGTGGATTCCGAATGGCACCGCTGGGACTCGAACCTGAAGCCTGTGATAACAAAGGCCAAATCTCTAGATACTTGGCCACCAGGCCGCCTTGGGTAATGAGAAGGCGGGTTACCTAACCTGTGGTATTTAGCGCCAGAGCGCTAGCCACTTGTCCGTCAGTCCCTTACATACATGTATAATATGTATGAATTTGCATGCATATATATGCCTATGTGAATTTATATATAATATTCTACTTTAAGGATAAATATAAAAATAAAATAAAAGATAAGAAACGATGGGTCAAGATACTTGCATCTTTATTCAAATATGCAAGATATTTCACTAGTATTTCGTTTACTAACAAAATTTGTATATATATGATATATAAATTTGTATATATATTATGTTGAAAAAAAATTACTTTCAATTCATTTAGGGCGGCCTGGTGGCCAATTGGCTAGCGCTGTGGCCTTTGGTACCACAGGTTTTCAGGTTCGAATCCTGGTGGTGGATGGATGTTTGTGAGTGTTCGGCATCCACTTTAAACTGTAGGTCCCGATCTGTTCAGCCCTCGTGTGCACAGGATGACCGTAGAGCGACAAACCAAACTCAATTCATTTAGGAAAAAAATGTTCTCATAGATCTTCTAAAATCAATTTCATAGTTTTGAGATCTATTTATTGTGGATTGTGCAATTTTTTAAAATTATTGCACTCTCAAAAAAATAAGTTAGTAAATAAGTTTCTGATTCCAATGTGTCGCAATTTTTATTGAAATAAGATGATTAATCAATAATCGCTCAAATGGCGCGCATTTTCACGCACTCCACCTTCCTATTGTATGCAGATTCTCGCATATTTTAATATCTGACTTCGAGTGCCGGTTTTATCTCTTCCTTATCACACTTAGTCACACACTTTCATCGATTCAAATTTTAAATCAAGAGTGAATTTTCCCCTCTTATCAGCTAAGGGAGCGCATCCGGGCATTTTCTCTTCCAATTTAGTGTGATAAGCCTTGGCATTTTTAATGAGACGTCGACTGTCATGATTTGTAGCGAGCTTTCGTTTCTTTGTACTACAGTGCCCAAAAATTAAGACCAATTACTATATTTTTTAAAAACTCTTTATTTATTCTTCCAAATTTATTTCATCGCCTTCTAAAGTAATCCCCTCCGGACACAATGCACCTATGGCAACTTCTTTTTCAATCCTCAATGCATGCTGAAAAGTCATCGGCAGGGATGGCCTTCAAAACGCGCCGATTCAAGTTGAATCTCTTCAATCGTCTCAAAACTGTGTCCCCAGAGTGGTCTTTTGAGTTTAGGGAATAGCCAGAAGTCGCACGATGCTACATCAGGTGAATACAGTGGTTGTGGAAGGATATGTGTACATTTTTGGCGAAAAAGTTACGACGAATCAATGCAGTGTGGTCTGGCGCATTCAGTGTTTTCGGTACCAATCGAGATTTGACGCGTTTGAGGCCCAAAACATCTTTTTTTAAAACGGAATTTTGAAATTCCAACATCATCAGCAAGGTTTCTAATTGCAAATCGACGGTTTACAATCACCCAATCTTTAATTTTTTGCATGTGAGCTACGTCGATTGGGGTTGGTGGTCGACCAGAGGGCTCTTCGTTTTCAACTCGTTCTGTACCTTCTTTGAACTGTTTTCACCACTTCTAAACATTTCTTTCCGATATAGGAATGCCATCTGCAACATTCTATACGCTTCCGCAAACAAAATTTAATGCAAGTTCTTTGCTCAATTCATTCAGTCATTTTAAAAATCGACTCTCAAAACCAAGCGTAACTCATGCAGTAAGTGAATATTCTGACGTCAAATTTCACGCAGATGTCACGGACAGCGCCATCAACCTAAAAAAAAGAAGAAAGAAAATTGAAATACCATAAGCCCCGGGAATTTTAAATTGAAAATGGGTCTTACTTTTGGACACAGTAGTAAGGTGATAAATCAGTAACCTTGACTCGGATATCTCCCAAATATCGTGCCTTTTCGTGGAATTCACCTATGTCGAATGCAAATTTTCGCATAATTCGCATATTTTAATCCTCGACTTCGAGTGCCGGTTTTATCTCTGCCTTATCACTCTTATCGACTCAAATTTAAAATCAAGAGTGAATTCTCCCCTCTTATCAGCTAAGAGAGAGCGCATCGGAGAATTTTCTCTTCCAAATTAGTGTGATAAAGCCTTTGGCATTTTTAATGAGACGCCGACTGTCATGATTTGTGTAGCGAGTGTTCGTTTCTTTGTAATTCTTGCTCCTATTTCACTGTCGCCTTTTCTTCCGGGTTTATTTCCTGAAATCTTCTCTGCAATTCGCTGTCTATCGCACTCTTGCATATTACTTTTTTTTTTTTTTATTTCCCTTCCTTTCGAATGACGTCAGGGAGTTAGCTGGGATGACTTGTGAAATTTGACTGTTGTAAGAAAATATGTGAATGGAAATCAGGTTATTTTATTACCAAATGCCGTTACAAATTTTATTGCATTTCACTAGAGTGGGGCTTTTAAATCCTCAAAATAATGGGCATTTTTAGTTTAAGACGGGTGGCTAACAAGCGTCCCGTCTTGATTATTTTTCCGATCCGTGAGATGTATCACACTTTTACAAAATATATTTATTTTATAATGGCCAAAGTAGTGAAAACTACTGTATTAATAAAGCACATTATGTGGGCATCCCTATATTCAAAAATGAATTGTTGAAATTATGAGAAAAAATTAACTTTGATTTCAAAATAGTATTCGTGCGAATATAGGGTAGATATTGCTTGTTTTATTGATGAGTTTACAGTTAGGACTTCGCTGAATAATTAAATTACATCCTGCGAACTCATGATGCACGCGAATGAACGTGATACGAGTGATGAACTAATGAAATTTTTCAATTTGAAAAATCTGCCACAAAAAGTTTGTTAGCGCTCTTGGTTCAACTTACAACACCCGCGAATCTTTTTTTTTTTTTTCCCCTCCCGAAAATGAAATTGACCAAACTCGAAACACGCTCAAACATAACGTATGCTAACCTGCAACATCCGTCACGGTGTACAAATACCCGAATTGAGATCGATTTGCAAAAGCTAAGTGAAAGCGTGAAGAAACAAATATGGCACAAGTAAAATAAATATTTTTTAATGATTTCATTTTTTTTATTTCGTTTATATTTTTACATTTCATTTTTAGTCTTTGCAACGTGCGTTTAGTATCATTATTATCTATATTTACATATAAGAATAATAGTCAAACAATAATAATAACTCATTCTGTTTCAGTTTTGCACTCCATTAAAATGTCTATAGTGGGTGTAAATCTAATAGGGGGATATATAATTTCATATGCTGTGTTATGGTGCATTTCCAAAGATCATTTGGATTGGCCATTCCTGCTCTAAATCTCATAAATGATGTTGTAGCATTAATAAAACGGGTGCGGTCGCGGAATGACGAGCAGTAGCTGGTGTAACCATCTCCCTTCCTCGTGCTCGTCACGTGCTCTCCATTCGAGTGCACCTTCTCGTCGTGTTGATTATCTTGAGGAAGCCGCTGTATGGCCTTGACCACTCTCTGGACGCCTTCTTTCTTTTTTAATAATAATTCCGAATCTTCTGTTTATTATTGGGTGTCTCTGCGATTCCCGTTCGTTTGATGGCTTCGAGGCGGGAAAGAAATGAAAGCGCCGGTGCTTTTGTAAATGTTATTGTAAATCAATTTTCGTGGATTTTTTTTTTTTATCTATGTAACGTAGATATCAAATAGAGTGAAATATAAAATAGGCAAACAACCGCAAATATCAGAGTTTAATAGTGAATGAAAAATAAGAAAAAAATGAAGGAGGTAATCGATAAGGAATTTTAAGAAAACCGTTATAGTGCTCGCAATGTATAAATAAATGTTTATTTATTTTTATTTTTTTTTTAATTTCATATTATCTTTTTTTTTTTTTTTTTTTTTTTAATTTCATATTATCTTTTTTTTTTTTTTTTTAATTTCATGCTGTCCTTTAAAAAAGAAATTTCAAAGACAGAAAAATTTGAAAATTAATGTATTCAACAGGTTACCTATATAACACTAGAAAATGTTGCAATAGAAAAATAAATATTTTTTAATGATTTAATTTATATTTATATATATTTTTATATTTCATTTTTAGTATTATATATCTCCTTGCAATGTGCGTTTAGTGCCATTATTGTTATAGTATCTATGTTTACGTGCAAGAATAAAAGTAAACGCGATAATAATAACTTATTATGCTTCAATGTTTCACTTCCAAAAAATGTCTATAGTGGGTCTAAACCTAATAGGGCGATATACAGTTTTATATGAGGCCCGCGGAGTTAGGTGTATTTCTAAAGTGGCCCGCAAGATCATTTGCTTTGGCCATCCCTGAATTAGTAATAAAATTTATCTACTAACTTAAATACATCAATTAATTGTTCTGCCTTAAGAAATTTTTATATTTTATTTAATTACTGATTATATTTTCTTTACATTTATATATTATGATATTTCAAAAAACATTAAAGGAAAGAACGGATGTGACAAGGGTTAGTAATTTATTTAGTGTGTCTTCTATATTTCTTTTGGACTTATTTTACTTAGCCCCTTTTAGTTTACTTATTATGAAAGTAAATAAGCTAAATGTTTACTTAAAAACACTTGCGAATGCAATAAACTAGAGCCCCGGAAAAACAAGCTGGTTCTCTAGAAGAGACATATTTTCGCGCGGATGGAATTACGCAAAAGTCCGATTGGGGCTAATGCCCTCTTAAGTAAACCGATAAATAAACTACTAAGCGGGAGAGCAGGCAATCAACAACTCAACGCTGTCGTCGAGCGTGTAGTGACGCTTTGCTGTTGGTTGCGAAATGTGTTGCCAGTTTCGGAAAAGGAAAAAGAAATAAATGTGAGGTTTCGGCTATTACAGTGCTTTTCCCCCACGATCACTTACGAAACCAGTTAATTTCGACATTTTATTGTTTGGTTGAATTGCATTTTTTTTTTTTCTTTTTATGATTGATTTATTGCCTCTGTTATTATTAATATTATATTGGAGTAGGGTTATTATTATTATTATATTGGAGTAGGGTTATTATTAAGGGTTATTATTAAGGGTTATTATTAATATTATATTGGATATAGCAGGGGTGGTCAATCCAAATGATCTTGCGAATCACATTGGAAATGCGTTATAACTCCATGGGCCGCATATAAAATTATATATCCTCATATTAGATTTAAATCCCTATAGACATTTTTTTAGAGTGAAAAATAGAAACATAATGATTTATTATTTTTGTGTTTACTATTATTCTTCCATATAAACATTGATAATATAATAATAATGATACTAAACGCACATTGTAAAGAATATACAAAATGAAATCATTAAAAAATATTTATTTTACTTGTGCAATATTTGTTTCTTCACTCTTTCACTTAGTTTTTGCAAATCGATCTCAATTTGAATATTTGCACATCTAATTGGTGTTGCATCCGTTATGTTTGAGCGTGTTTTGTGTTTGGTCAATATCATTTTCGAAAAATTCATTCATTTGGTCAATTTCATTTTTTGCGATTCGCTGGTGCAAATTGAACCAAAAGCAATAACAACTTGAAGTTAGAGTCTGATTTGCTCTGCTATCAACAATCAACTGTGCATATCTAGGGATGGTCACTGAGACCACATAAAGTGAAACATAGAATCTGTTATATTAGATGTTCCAAGATGCGCGCATCGTAAGTTCGCAGAATATAATTTAATTATTCTACGAACTCATAATTGTAAACGCATTAATAAAAACCGGCAATATCTGTCTATATTCTTCTGTACCTCAGAACTAAATTGATGAAAACTTTAATAAACTATTCTAATATACAATTGAATTGAATATGAATATATATGAATGATATAATATATATGAATATATATGAATTGAATATGAATATATAATTACATAATTGAATTTCATAAAAAAAAAACAATACTTTTTATTACATAGGATAAATTTGCTTGTATTAATTTAATTGAACAAATAGGGTTAGCTTTTCAAAGTTTAAAAATAGGTGGAAGCATGGATAGAAAATCTTGAACTATATATATATATATAAGAAATATAGAAACTTATATTGATTAAAAATTGGGCTTTAATTAATAACTCTGTTAGAAACCAATATAGAAGAGATGCAATAATAATTTCAATGCAAAATTTCAACACAATTCGAATAGAAATTTATGATTATTTTGCAAAATACGACTACAAATCGATGAAAAAGGGAAAACTTGTCCCAAAAATTAACTTAACAACACATATATAACAGAAAAAGCTTATCTGTAAAACTCGTTTTCCATCTAGTTCAGGAGCGATGCAGAGGAGCCAACGTGCCCCTGAAAGAAGTTTTTGTGACCTTGAAATGGCTCCATGAATGGCGTCAGCAAAGGCGACATGGATTTTTTGCAACTTTCATTATAAAATTCCGGAAGCGGAATAAACAATTTCGATGAAAGAATTAGATTTCAAAACCATTTGAAGTAAATAGGCGTTTACAAATACTACAAAAAATAAATAATAGTTTTGCTAAACAAAACAACAATTTTGCCCTAAAGGGGCCTGATGACCGAGTGGCTGCCGCTGTGGCATTCGGTACCATAGGTTTTGGGTTCGAGTCCCGGCGATGCCATGGATATTTGTAGTGGTTCAGAATCCACTTTAAACCTGTCTAATAGAATCATAAAGCGTTGTGGGAATAATGTTACTCACGTCCGTAGCATATCTTCAAGCTGCAGGGACCCCTGGGTAGTGCTAAATGAGTAACGTCGGTGCAGCCCTTGTTGATGGCATAAAGATTAAGCGTGTCTACATCGCCAGCTGCATTAGAAAAAAAAATATTTTATGATTATCCGTCGTCCAATGGGATCTTTTCTGGACGTGAGGGGGATTTATTGCTTCTTCATCCCAGACACAAGAATGTCTTTTAACTATTACTTGTTAGTTTCTCCTTAGCTGGACAAGCAGCGAGGCGCGCAATTTTATTACTTTCAACATCTGCTCCTCGTACATGAATCCCCTCGCCTTCTGCTGCAGCCTCCTCATGAATATCCCCTCCCCAATCCCGTAAGCCCCGCCCCACTCCGCCCCCCAATGCAGCAAGAAAATACCCCTCGTGGGCTTTTTTTTTTTTTTTTTTTTATTATTATTTATTATTACTAGTATTATTCTACTTTATTTCCCTCTGGTCTGATGCGTTGTTTGAGTTGAAGGAAATGTTCCCTGCCCTAATAGGTTTCTTCGCTGAGTAAATAGTTCTTTTCCTTTTCGAAATCGGACACTCTCCCCGACTTGGGGAGAAAGGGTTGCTGTAGGGTTGAAAGGGTTTTATCTTAAAAGTAGGACGAAAGCCGTTCGTTTTCTTTTAGCAGGTAGAGCTGCATTTGGATAATGCTTCAAGGAATTTGGAACGGTATGGTATGGTAAACGGTATAACGGTACGGTACGGTATGGGAATTGAATTGGTCTTGTTCCTATATTGTAGTCATAGATGAATCTTAGTTTCGAATTTTTTGGCCGATTGGCTAGTCTCTGGTACCACAGGCTTCAGGTTCGAATTCTGGCGGTGGCATGGATGTTTGTGAGTGGTTTGGAATCCACTTTAAAACCGTAGTTCCCGGTCTAACAGGATCGTAGAGCGTTGCGGGGGCAGTGTTACTCCGCGTCCGTGGCTTATCTTCAAGTTACCCGCACCTCCTGGGTAGTGCTAAGTGAGTAACGTCTGTCAGCGCTTGCCTTAAGGCATCCAAGACAATTGTCTAAGTGTTGCGGCATTAGAAAAAAATCAGCTGAAATATTGTTGCTTTTTGGGCGTTGGAATAAAATAGTAAAAAAAAAAGATATTGAGATATTACTATTAGAAAAAAATATTTATTTAAAAACGTACATCAAAGATAGCGTAGCACACATATTATCTAAGGCAACTATTGCAATAAAAGATTCGACGGTCAACAAATAGGTCAATTTTCATTACGAATGCAGTTTTCATATTTCTTTGCGGTCTCATGAATAATCCGCACTTTTTTAATGATGGCGTACATTATCAGAATGAAGCCGATAATTAGAACGATTACAAATTAAGCTTCTTTCTAGATACATACTAAAGTAAGACCGATTTATATTTTTTTTCAAAAACTCTTTATTTATTCTTTTAAATTTATTTCATCGCCTTCAAAGTAATCCTCCGGACACAATGCACTTATGGCAACTTTTTTCTCCAATCCTCAATACATACTAAAAGTCATCGGCATAATTCAAGTTCTTTTGCTCAATTAATTCAGACATTGCAAAAATCGCCGGAATCAGTTTTAGCATCTCACAAAGCCAATTATTTTTTTTAACTCAACTGTAGCTCATACACTAATGAATATTTTGACGTCAAATTTCACACAGATGTCAAGGACAATGCCGGCAACCTAAAAAGAAAGGAAAAAAATTGAAATTCCATAAGCCCCGGGAATTTTAAATTGAAAATGGGTCTTACTTTTTGTTACACAGTAGTACAACAAAGGATTCGACGAGCAGCAAATAGGTCAGTTTTCATTACGAATGCAGTTGCGGTCTCATGAATAATCCACACTTTTTTAACGATGCTCTACATTATCAGATAATTAGAACGATACATTAAGCTTCTTTCTCAATACGTAAGGTTAATTGATTTTCAATTAACATGCCGTGTAGTAAAAACACTCAAACGAGTCCTCTTTTACGACAGACGAGGCTCGAAGCGATAAACAAACACTTTCCTCTATTGACAGGGCACTCCGGACTATTTTTAATTCCTATTCCACTTTTCCTCCGGAGGTATTATTAATGATACTTTCCATCCAAGACGCCGAGGAATAATTGGACAATCATTTCTGCCGAGGGTTGTGCGTAACTTAGACGTTGGTGTCTTAAAACTTGTAATGGATTTTTAACGATTCTCTTAAAGTCGAAGTGTGTGCCTTACATCTCGATCGACTTGACTATTCGATTCATTAAAGAGACACGTTTCAGCGGGATCGCTGGAGTTGTAAAGGGGAAATAATAGTTCGTCAAAGAAAGCACGCGAATATCGTAACACGCAAATTGTAACTTATGCATTACCTTACACGTTAAACTTCATAATAAAAAGAGATTTCTTTTAAGAATAGCTGAATTGGTGTGATGCAGCATTTATATAAAAGTTAAAATTTTATAGTTGTTCTTATAATAGCTCAAAATGTTTGTTTAATAATATTGTATAAGGATAAAGCCTACTGTTTAAGCGAAATAGCAAAAAAAAAAAAAAAAAAAAATTCTCCGACATTTTTTCCCTCTAATGCAGCTGGTAAATACTTAGACAGTTGTCTTTTATGCCATAAGCAAGGGCTACACTACTGTTAGTCATTTAGCACTACCCAAAGAGGCACATGTAGCTTGAAGATAAGCTACGGACGAAGAGTAACACTACCCCCTGCAATGCTCTACGATCCTATTAGACAGGACCTAGAAATTAAAGGGGATTCCGGACCACTACAAACATCCATGGCACCACCGGAACTCGAACCCGAAACCTGGGGTACCGAACTCCAGATCGTTAGCCACTCGGCCATTCAGGCCCTTAAACGAAATTATTGGTTATGTTGAATAACAGTTTAAGCTAAACATGATATATTTTTTTACATATTTTTGCTGTGCTTTTACATATAAGCAATATTTGATTATTATTTTAATGTCGTTTTTTTTTTTGTGCTTATTATTTTAATGTCTTTTAGAGAAAATGTCGTTAATGTTTTAATGTCGTTTGGAGAAAATTAAAAAAAAAAAAAAAAAACAGGTTTAAAAATTCATCTTTTAACATTCTTCGGGAAGCAAAATCCTTTTATTTTTAATATAAAGTAAAAAAGTAACTCTACTCTTCCAGACATTCGTCGAGAAATCAATTGAAACCCTGTTTCTCACAATGTAAATACTACGAACCCTTTTTTTTACAAACTCCCACTCCTTCTCTTTCGTCCATATTTTTCCCCTTCCTTTCCGCGCGATCGGGTTACTATGTTTTCCTCGAAACCCTGTTTCGCTAGGGTCTTCCGCCGCGCTGTTTGTTGCTTTTGCCGGCAGGTTCGCTGAACCGGGGGGGAGCGGGTGCACTCGAAAATAAAATTCGCGCCTTCCCTGCACCCTACTGAGAAACATCTGTCTTTCTGTCAACACGAATAACCGCATCTCTCGTGCACTCTGCAGAATTTTAAGCAGCTTTACCGTGATTTGAGTAAGTGAAAATCTTGTATTCTCCAAATCAATTTCGATGTATTGATGTGATTTTTCCAGGTTTTTGTGGTGCCATTATTGCTTGATATGTTCTTTAAGTCCGCAATCTGGCTTTTGGTATCAAAGGCGGTGGCGGTGGTATTGTTTGTCATTTTCGGAATCCATTTTTAAACTGTAGATCCCGATCTGTTTAGCCCTCGTGTGGTACAAGATGACTGCAGAGCGACAAACCAAATCAATCTTCTTCATTGGCGCAACAAGATCGAGGCCGTTTGCCACCCTACAGTCATATTATGGCCCGTGACCTACGCTTTAAAGTATAATTAAGTAAAATATATTTATTTCATTTTATATTTTCATTACGTATAGATTTAACTGTCAGGTTAATACTACGAAATTGATTGTTTAAGTCACTTAATAAATAATCAGTATTTTGTTCTAATGCAGCTGTCAATACAGACACAGTTAAATTGTTTTTTGCATATGCAAGGGATGCACCTCTGTTACTCATTTAGCACTACACTGGGGGCACGTGTAGCTTGAAGATAGACTACGGACGTCAGTAACATTATCTCCACAACGCTCTATGATCAATTTAAATTTAGACTGGGACTTACGGTTTAAAGTGGATTCCGAACCACTATAGATATCCGTGGCACCGTTAAGACACGAACCAGAAACCTTGACACCGAGCGCCAGAGCGCAATCACTTGAATATCAGGCAAAAATTATGATTACTTCTAATAATATATGTATAATATAATTATTATCTTTTTTTTATTTATAGCTATAATTGATGTATTTGTATCACAGTCTTGCCACATTTTTTCCATTTATTTGAAATCTCATTATTTATGTTGGTATTATCGGGTTTTCAAATTGCCTTTCATGATTTAAATGACCGCAGAGAAGTTTTTGAAATTTGACGTTTACTTTTGATGGAATTACTTTTTGATGTTTTATTTCACAGTATGTTGAAATACCCTTTAAATATTTTTATCGATGCTGTATTGTTTATAGCTTTTAGGTTAAATAACCTCTTTAAATTTTATGTAAATAGTTATAAAAATGTTGTTTTACTAATAACTATTAAAAGCAGTTATTGAGTTATAAATGTCGTTTGCGTAATCTGCAACAGATTCATTTTTGGATGAAAAAAAAATCTTTAATAGTTGTTGTTGCTGTTATTCAGACTTCCTTTTTCAATTCCTACTATTAGCTCACATTCTCCCAATATATATCTTGTTCAAATTTTCAATCGTTCGTAAAACACTTTTAATTCATCCACTCAAGTTCAAATACTTTTTTTTTTTTTTTTAAAACTTGTAGTGGATGACACTATGTAAATACAGTTTTTTTCGATAGTTGAATACATTTTAGTTTTTCGGAAATAATTTCTCTTCTATAATTTCAGTAATTGAGGAAAATTAAAGCGTGTAGAAAAATGTCCTTTTAATTCTTTTTTTACTCTGGGTTTCATAGAGGAGAACAAAAAAAAATTCTCTTATATAAGATATTTGGCAGGATATAAATTTAGAGAATTTTTTCTAATAAACACCGTCAGTGAAGTCAATACTTTTTTTTTTTTAAACGAATATTCATTTTTTGTATATCTGGATGACACTTGATATTAATAAATTAATTTTTGAAATATTAATTCAGTAATTAAATTTGAAAAAATTAATTCATTTTAGTTTTTATTTTCGAGTGGATGAATAAAAAGTATTTTATAAAATTGAAAATCCGCCAATAGATGGGTGTGTGAGCAGATAAACTTGGAAAAAAATGAATTTAAACATTTACGAGGGACTTTCTGCAATAGAGTGAAAAAAAGTAGGAATTGACTTTAAATTTTTTTATATA
Organism: Caerostris extrusa; assembly: GCA_021605095.1. Lineage (NCBI taxonomy): Eukaryota > Metazoa > Arthropoda > Arachnida > Araneae > Araneidae > Caerostris > Caerostris extrusa. The sequence goes on from BPLR01002458.1 coordinate 109,841, forward strand.
TATTACTTGTTTTTTATTGCTTTTAAACGTCAATAAACTTTGATAAAATTTTTTAACGCTGTTTTTATTTTTAAACAGGTTAAATAACATAATAGTTTAGAAACCTATTAGTTCATGTAACTATCAAAACGACTTCTTAAACTATTAAATATCTTTCTGCTTAACCACAACTAGTCCATCCTTGAACTGAATGAAAAGCATTGCCTGAAGTTCATGGATGCATTCATTTCCATTGCGGTATGAATTTGGATGTGGGCCAGTGGTGAGTTCAACAGGCTATCTTGGCACAGTTCCCTATTCGCACCTCTTGAATATATTTAAAAAGCATTAACTTGTGGTATCTGCGAGTTGGGAATTGAAAAATGTTATGATTAGACACGCACACTGTGATCAACGCATCCGTTTTTGTTTATTGGTACACTTGTCGGAATAAATGTCTAATGAATGCTTGATTGCAGACACTTGGTGAAGGACATTCTTGACACGTGTAACTACTTGGCACTATTTTGCAGCAGGAAGAAAATATATTTAGTAAATACAGGGTGATTGTAATTGAAGTCCAACTTTCAAAATGCTGTAAAAAAAGAACAGCTCGTCTCAATGAGTTCAAATTTGACTAAAGATACTTGAACAAGGGAGAAACGGTACTGCATAACTAAAAAGTTCCAAAAAATATTAATAAATGGTGTTGTAAACGGCATAAAGAAAGTGAATTCGTCTGCCAGTGATATTTTGAATTGAAATGACAACGTATATGGCATGAGTTGCACATTAAACCAACTGTAGTGTTCAATGTGCTGGATTATTTCGATTTTTTGACGGAAAAAATGACTTCCAGGTCATTCAAAGTTGTGATACTGTTAGTGGAAAGCCCATTGGAAAATCGTTGGAATTTTTTTTTTTGATGCCATACCATTTCCCCCTTCTTCAAGTATCTTCAGTTCAAATTGGAACTCATTGTGACGAGTGGCTCGTTTTTTACAGCATTTTTAAAGTGGGACTTTAATTATAATCACCCTGTATATTTCAAAATGTGACGGTGCATTTATTGGAGCGCCCTTAAATGATGGCCTTAACATATTTCACGCTGATGATTGACAAAGTTTTTAGGACTCATATTTTACTATTTACAAAGCTGCTTTTTAATCTGTATGAAAAAAAATATTCAATAAATATTTGCAGATACTCAAACTCAATGCTCTCCATTTTGAAGCTCTTGCATCAAAAAAAATTTTTTTTCTAATGCAGCTGGCAATACAGAGACAGTTAATCTTCATGCCATAAGCAAAGGCTGCACCAACGTTACTCACTTAACTCTACCTAGGGGTGCGTGTAGCTTGAAAATAAACTACGGATGTAGAGTAACAATACCCTCGCAATGCTCTACGATCCTATTAGACCGGGACCTACGGTTTAAAGTGGATTTCAAACCACTATAAACATCCATGACACCATCGGGACTCGAACCCGAAACCTGTGGTACAGAGCGCCAGAGATCTAGCCCCATTTTCGAATATTACATGACCTAATTGATGTTAATTGATACGCTATTTTATGAGCAATTACAATTGCTCTTTATATAAAATCGGCAAAATATAAACTATTTACATACTAAAGAAAAATATCGCAACAACATGGAATTAATTCTACTCTAAAGCAGCCTACATTGAATAATCCCGTTTATTGTTTTTCTGAGATGGTTTTAATGAAGGCAGCGGGCCATTGTGCTAATTGTCTAAGTGCACGGAGTCCATTAAATGCGACGTCCTAATGAATCCCTTGACGTCCCATGCCTGTTAAGAAATCCCATTCCGTCTGCACACAGGATTCTTCTGGCTTAATTCACTCAGACGGTGGGGTCAGGTACTCGGGAGAGATATATCTCCTTGGGGATCCGGGAAGATGTTCGTCTGCCGAGAACAGTCTGGGGAAGGCAGGTAGACCATTAATCTCCCAACTCGTTGTGTTCCTTGTGTACCAAAATACAACCAGTGTCACATAGCATGGCATCCATTATGTATGATACGTATCGTGAAAGAAAACATTTTGTTTTTTATAACACATAACGCAAGATGGAAATTCAAACAGTATTGCACCTATGAAGATAATAATTTACTATTTTTCTGTAGTGTTACGTTTTTTGTCCTTTAGCAATCTTTAGAAAAGAATTTTCTTTCCTTTTTGTAAGTGTTTTCAGCCTTCAGTTTTTGTTTTTTTTTTCTCCTAAAAAATAAGATTTATAAAATTCTTTATGTTGAGAAAAATCATGTTTAAAATCTATTTTTGAATCCATGTTTAAAGTCTATTTTTTACTCCTATTTTTTTAAACATAAAATAATGCATACATTTAAACAACCACAACAATAGTAAATAAATGCGGATTAATTTAATTATAGTATCCGATAGTTGTTGTGTTCCCTGTGTACCAAAAATACAACCAATGTCACGTAGCCTGGCGTCCATTATGCATGATACGTATCGTGAGGAAAAACATTGTTTTTGTATAACACGAGGGAAATTCAAACAATATGAAGATCTATGAACATTATTTTATTAATCCTGTTCGATTTATTAATTTTCTGTTGTGTTGAATTTTTTTTTTTTTTTTTTTTTTTTCCATCTTCCTATCTTTCTGTTAGAAAATTCTTTTCCAAAGATTCCTTTTCTTTTGTAAGTGTTTTCAGCCTTTCAGTTTTTCTGTTAAAAAATGAGATTTGTAAAATTCATTATGTTAAGGAAAATTAGGTTTAAAATCTATTTTTAAGCGCCTCCTAATTTTTAAACCTAAAATAATGCATACATTTAAACAATCACAACAATAGTAAATAAATGCGGATTTATTTACCTACAGTATCCGATAGTTGTTGTGTTCCTTAAGTACTAATGTCACATACCCTGGCATCCATTATATGATACATATTGTGAGGGAAATCATATTTTTTATGTATAACACGAGGGAAATTCAAACAGTATCGCACCTATGAAGATAATAATTTACTATTTTTCTGTTGTGTTGCCTTTTTTTGCCCTTCCTTCCTTTCTGTTAGAAAACAATTTTAGAAAACTTTTCTTTTCTTTTTTATAAGTGTTTTCAAGCCTTCAGTTTTTTTTCTCTTAAAAAATAATTTATATAAAATTCACTATGTTGAGGAAAAATTGTTCATTTTTAAGCACCTCCTATTTTTTTAACCTAAAATAATGCATGCATTTAAACAGCCACAACAATAGTAAATAAATGCGCAATAATTTACCTATAGTATCCGATAGTTGTTCTTTTCCTTGAGTACCGAACACACAACACTAAATGAAAATTCAAACATTATTGTACTTATATGAAGATTGTTTTCTCGATATTTTTCTCTCTCTTTTGTTAGGGAAAGAATTTTCAGCAAATATTTTTTTTCTTTTGTAAGTGATTTCAGCCTTCAATTTTTTCCATTAAAAATAATATTTACACTGTAATACGGTGTAATTTTACAGTGTAAAATAATATTTACAGTAAATATTATAATATGTAATATTTATAATATTTACCTATTTTATATATAATGCTTATCATATAACTTAAATAATTATGTACAGTTTTATTGTGGAATAATGTAATGCACTCTTTTTTTACGACGCGATAAGTTAAGAGGGAGGGAATTAAGAGCGAGCAAAAGCCGGTCGTTATCAGATCCAGAACGTTCTACACGAAATTTACGAAATAGCAGCAAGTTAAACACATCCAGAGATAACTGCTGGACTCTGTTTAACAATTTTTGTTAAAGACAATATTTTCTTTGGATTAGTGAAGTGTGTTTATTTGCCATGCATAGTTTATTTTAGTGTGCACAGCTTGCTATAGCAGCTGGCTACGTCATGAGACATACAAACATGATAATTAGATATACCTTAGAATGGCTTATCGAAAAATAGTAATCATCATATAGCTTAAATAATTAATGTAGACTTTTTTATGGAATAACGTAATGCACTCTTTTTTATAAATATTGTACTGGAAAAAATTAAAATAACTGAATATGAATAAAAGCACAACTTGCTGTAGTAGATTTAGCAATCATATCTGTTCCATGCGATATACATAGCATGATATTTAGATATACTTTTAAACGCTTATCGAAAAACAGTAATTACTATATAACTTGAATAATTATGTACAGTTTTAATTAAGGAATAGCGTAATGCACTCTTTTTTTATAAGTACTGTACTGGAAAAATTAAAATAACTGCAACAAAATAATAATTTATTTATTACTATCATCAGTGCTTTTGATGATTTATTTGAACAAAAAGAGTAGTGAAGTTTGTTTATTTGTCATGCATACTTTAATTTAGTGTGTATAGCTTGCTGTGGCAGATGATTACGTCACGAGACATAAAAAATATGATAATTAGATATACATTTGAATGACTTATCGAAAAATAGTAATCATCATATAACTTAAATAATTATACACAGTTTTTATTATGGAAAAACGTAATGCATTATTTATTTTTATAAATATAGTACTGGAAAAATTAAAATAACTGCAACAAAAGAATATTCTTTTTATTATTATCTTCAGTGCCATAGATTATTTATTTGAACAAACATAAAAGGTTTAAAAACAATAGGACGTGCTTAAAAAATAGATTTTAACCATTATGTTAAAGAAAATCATCTCAAATAAATAATCAATCGTTGTCCAAATAAATAACCAATGGCACTGATGGTAATAAATAAATTATTCTTTTGTTGCAGTTATTTTAATTTTTCCTGTACAATAATTATAAGAAAAAGACGTTATTCCATACGTTACGCTTTTACGTTATTCCATAATAAAACTGTATACAATTATTCAAGTTTCCTGATAATTACTATTTTTCGATAAGCTATTCAAGTGTATATCTAATTATCATGTTTTTTATGTCTCATGACGTAACCATCCGCTATAGCAAGCTGTGCACACCAAAATAAACTACGCGTGGCAAATAAACACACTTCAGAACTAAACACACTGCTAAACAGAAGAGTCCAGCAGTTATCTCTGGTCGTGTTTAAGTTGCTGCTATTTCGTAAATCTCGGTGTGGAATGGGTACCATAGCTCTGGATCTGATAACGACCGGCTTTTTTGCTCGCTCTTAATTCCCTCTCCTCTTAACTTATCGCGTCGTAAAGTTTATCTCTACAATGCCCCAAATTTCTCAATGCCTCGACCGTGATTATCTCTCCAGTTGTGGGTCGATTAGAGTAGTGGTTGGTTTTCTTCTGTAGGAATCGCGTTTTTGAACAGAAAAAGTCAGAAGGTCTCAATGTAACTTTAATAATTATTTATTTTAATTGCTGACCCGTTCCTTGCAAAAGTACAAAAAGAATCATTGCTAATAGATATTTTTTGCTACAATTTGCAACAAAATTTTCCTGTGATTGTCAAGTCATAAATCCAGCATCGGATACTATTGGTAAATTATTCCGCATTTATTTACTATTGTTTAAATGTATGCATTATTTTTGTTTGTTTATAGTCTGCACTTAATGCATTTTCTGTTTTTGTTAAACCGTTCGTTAGTTATTGTTGTGGTTTGTTTAAATGTATACATTTTGTTTGTTTATAGTATGCAAATTATGCATTTCTGTACTTATTGCACTTTCTATTTTTGTTAAACCGTTCGTTACATACTAAATATATATACATACTTATCATATATTTAAAAATTAAGACTGTCTGCTTCAACCAGTATATTACTGTGGTAAAGATACTTTTTCATCTACGAGAATGATTCCAGCAGTCTTGAAACTCTCAAGTGCACGTAAAGAATCACAAAAATGTAATCAATTTCCCAACTTTGGCGAGATTAAAAACAAGCAGATAGTAAACTCAACTTGTTCGCTGTTTAATTTGCAATCCAAGCGACCAGGCAACACGAGAGAGAAGACGCTCTTCAATTCATTGCCTTATCACGGCTCGTAAATAGGGTTGCGTTTGTGTAATGTCTTTATGAGCCAGGCATTACTTTTATGACGGAATGCCTCAAGACTCGACCACTGCTGGTTAATTCGAAAACAAAAGTGCTTTTTCACTCGCGGGGCCATTGTTCAGAGACGGCCATCAATTCGCTTCATGGGCGGTGATTCATATTTACTTCGATTTAAAAGGTAGTTTCGAAATTAAGGGTGACATTAACACTTTGCCTGTTTGTGCATCTGAAGAGGTTTTCAATTTAACCAAACATAGGTGACATTTAGTGGCCATTGCATAAAATGTATATTAACTTCAAAATTTCGAAAAGAAGTTACATTAAAATATGAAAATTAAATTTATTGGAACAGTATATCTATTTGGAGAATATTAATTTTGTTGTTTTTTTTTTTTTTTTACTGTTTGATTCTTATTTTTTTAATTTAATTTTAATTTTATTAGGACTTGAATAATATTCTAAAAATATAACTTAAAAAACATTTACAAGGTAGTAATAAGTAAAAATAGACATAAATTTGATGAAATTGCAATCTATAATTATTTTGCAAATTAACTTATTCTAGCAATAATTCCTTGAATTTTTAATTTATAATCATAGTAAATATAAGCTACGTTATATATATATATATATATATATATTATGTTATAAGCTCCGTCTGTTAATATACTCGAATTAAATTATTTAATTTTAAAAAAAAAAAATTATTCATATTATTAATTATTCATATTCATATTATTATTCAAATTCATATAATTAATTAATTAATCAAATAATATTAATTGATATTAATTTATTTATCGTATTAATTGATATTAAATTAATATTGTTAGTTCATTATCAATTAATTCATTAAATTAATATTATTAATATAAATTCAAATGATAATATAGTAAAATATTGTAAGTATTACAACATTTTTACTATATTATTGTTTGAATTTTATAATTATTATGATTGTCTTATTGAAGCTATTGGAAATATTTTATTTAAGAGTTTTATTTGTTGTTAAATCAGCTTTGCACTAAAAATAAAAAATATATGTCTTTTAAACTTCAGCATTAACATTTAAGAAGCGTTGCGATTTTGACTAAGGAATTAACTTCCGCGACTTTCTCAGGAGTCTCTTAATTCAGCCAACTTATCTCTTATATAAAAGAAAACAAAAAAGAACGACCGTAAAGATAATTCTCCAAGAGTCACATAAGAGAGACACAAGTTAAATGTTTACAACGCTTTTATCTCTCGCCTATTCTTTCCCAACTACTCCAACTAAGGCCAGACGCATTATTCATCCACTACTATCTTCTTCGCTTGTGCTTCTACCCAAGTTTCTGATCTCAAAACAAAGCAAGTGAATTTATGCCAGAACTCTAATGTTGCATAAACACAAAAACTTGAAGAGAAATTTAAACAGTTCTTTCTAACATCAAAACAAATTACAGATAAATATTCATACAAAACTTTAATTTTCACACAATCAGTTATGTTGTTATTAATAATGTTGAATAGTTGACCTTAAAAGAGGTTATAGAAGGCATGAAAAAACATTATATATGTAAATAATGTTATATAAATAATGATACTGTTAGTAGAAAGCCCAGATAAGCCCAGAAAAATTTTCTTCTGTAAATTTTTCTGTATTTTCTTCTGAAAATTTTTTTTTCCAAAGTGAGCCCCTTGTGGTTTGTATATCACTCCGTGTGATAATTAAGGCCTGTCGCAGACAGTGCATTAAGATTCGATGTAGGCTCGAGAACTCTGAAAATCTCCGTCCTGAGTGAACTGTATTTGTGATTTAATCGTGTACTTGTGTTCAAATTTTATTTCTAATTTTTTAATTCTTTGTATAATATATATATAAATAATCTATTAATCAATTGCATGCGCTGACTTTTTAAAAATTTAGAATTAGTTCTTGGAAGAACCTATAAATACAGTCAATAATTCCATGCAAATTCCTCATTAGATTCTATAGTACAAGTACTGTACTGTACTTGTAATTTAATCATGAATTTAATTACTAACTACTAATTAATTATAATATTATTTTTGTAGTTTCACATGAAATTAATGATCATAAATCGGTCTATTCACCACTGTGCAATAGTCATTCCAAACGCTATATTATAATATTACAAGCTGTCTGTTTTATATCATTTACCCTGTGAAAGACATAAAGTTGTCTTTCAATGAAGAAACTATAGTTTAAAGTTCGAAATAATTCATTCTTTTCATGGATGGAATAATTCGCTACCGAACTCACTGTTCTTTTCTGTTAGTGGGGATTTCTTCTACTGGAAAGGGGTTGTTAATTGAGACGCTGACAGAACAATCGGTGGCGCATTCGAATTTATGGGGCCGTCCATTCTCTGAGGCTGCCAAAACCAGAGACGTATCATTGCGCCGAATCAGGTGTATGTGTTCTGCAAGCTTGTTTATGGTACTCCTCCAATAGGAAGAAGTCTTTTTACAGTTATCTTTTGATATTCTTGTATTTTTTTGTTTCGTATAGTTTGTGTCCCATCCGATGTAGAAAAGAATCTTCTGGGATCCGTGAAGAATGGTATTATGGTATTGAATCATATGTTTTGGGCTGAGATTAAATTGTTTACAGCAGGGGTGGCCTACCCGCATTGAATATTTTTCTGGTTTCGTGAGATGTATCACACGTCTACAAAAAATATATTTATTTTATAATGTCCAAAGTAGTGAAAAACAATGTGATAAAAATATACGTTATGTGTGCATCCATATATTCAGAATGTAACAATTACATCAAAAACGTAAAAAATAATAAGAAAACTTACAAAAAAGTCGATTCAGTTATTTAAAGTTGGACAAATGCAAAAAATTTTTAGAAATATTGGCTGACTGATTACAATGCAATATTGAAGTAAAACACATTTTTGAACAATGCAATGAAACTTTTACAATGCAATATTGAATTTAAACATATTACATCAGAATCAAAAATAAATTTTGTAACATTTACGTCACAAAAGAAATTTTTTCTAATTTGAGGAATTTGGCGCAAAAGTTGTTAGTGCTTTTGGTTCAACTTACACCTGGGGATTTTTTTTTTTTTTTTACACAAATTAAATTGGCGAAACACAAAACACGCTCTCCGAACATGTCGGAAGCTAAACTGCAATAAAAATTAATGTGCAAAATACCCAAATTGAAATCGATTTGAAGTGGACCGTAAGATCATTTGGGTTGGCCACCTCTGATTTACATAGTCACAGTAGATAGTAGAACATTTACCCTAGAAATGCAGATAAAGCTTATATATGCTTCTTACAAAAAAATGGGTTAAAGGATTTATGTGAATGCTTATTGCAAAAGTATTATTCAAGCCGATGATGGGTTATCTGTTTTGTTTAATGTGGTCTTAATTTATCGCAATACAAGGGCAGTAGTTTTAAAACCACATTTGAAATACTGAATGTGTGTGTCCTGGATTTTCAATTGAGTTGAGGAAAGGGAAATGAACGGTTTAATTTGGCCATTTGTCATAAGCCAATGACACTTGTTGCATAAAACAACTTGTGTGTGTATTTTTTTTCATTTCACCTTTTGCTTTCCTAAAGGGTATCGTTGCAAATGATATTGGGACTGATGGCAAAGGATAGCGCTCTGGCGAAATCACGGAATCAAATCACGGTTCCAAAACCATAAGCTGTTTTTAGTGGTTCGAATTCATTTCTAAGCAGTGGTGGTCCCCGGGTCTCATATGACCACAGAGCGTCACAGATCCAGTCAGACTTCCCTCTCTCACCCACATCATTCCAAAAACTGTAAATGGGTAACTCAGCTCTAGGCACAGTGGTGTGGTGGTGTGGATTATTATTGTTTTATGATTGTAGTTAAATAACTGCAATTATTTATAGTTTCATACCCTGAATTTTGAAATATTTTGTTTTCTATAATTAGGCTGTTTGTCCTTATATTAAATTTTTTCTAGATTTGATTTTTTTTTTTTGCTATATTCTCATGAAATGCACATAAATAAATAGTTCCTAAGATTAAATTAAATTATTAATATTAATTATTTCTTTTTAATATTATTTTGGATTTGCTATTTCATATTTCTTAGCAAAAGCAAACCCAAATGATCTTTGCTGGTCACTTTGAAAAAGCATCATAATTCCGCGATCCGCATATGAAATTATATATCCTCATATTAGATTTGTGACCCACCACAGACATTTTTGGGGTGAAAATTGAAACATAATGAGTACATTTATTATTGTGTTTACTATTATTTTTATTACGTAAAACATGATGATATATAACAATAAATGACATGCTATACGCACATTTGTCACGAAATATGCAACACCTGTAAAGTGAAACATATAAAAATATATAAATGTAAACTAGCCATAAAATGAAATCATTAAAAATATTTATTTTACTGGTGCGACATTTTGTTTTCACTCTTTCACTTAGCTTTTACAAACTGATCTCCATTTGGAAAACTTTGCACATCAAATGAGGCTATAAAGCTGAACGCTAAAGTGTTTGAGCTTATGTTTCCTTAAAGCTTCGATCAGTTTCATTTTCAAAAAAAAAAAATAGTAAATAAATAAATAAATGATTCCATGGTAAGTTTTCTCTAACTCAAAAGCGTACAACAACCTTTCTTAAGCTGTGACCCTTCATGCAAATTGAAAATTTCTCTTTGTGTCGTAAGACTAATTGTAAACTCAAACTCATCAATAAAACAGGAAAGAATATTATTCCGTCCTACATTCGCAAGAATATTATTTTAAAAATCAAAGTTAATTTTTCTCATCATTTCGACAGTTCATTTTTTAATTCAGGATTTCAATACATTTTTAATGTAATTTGTTTTCACTCCTTTGGGCTACTTATTATAAAACAAATATATTTTGATAAAACTTGATACACTCACGGGAAGCCGGATCGTTTAATGCGGCTGGCAACCTGAAGATTAACAGAAGTGAATAATTCTTTTCAATTCCGCATAAATTTCAAAGGTACCTCCTGGAAGGGCATTAATTTCATCGTTGAATAAATGACTTTCTTACTCATTTCAACGTTAATGTAAATATTTTTGACATCTATCCCCTCAAGTTCAATACGTTTTTTTTAAACTTTAAAGTGGATGAAACTCCTGATGTTAATATGCTTTTTCAAAGATATTAATTCATTCGTATTCCATTTAACTTTTAATATTACTTTTAGTTTTAGAGTATTGAAGCAGAAAAATTTATAAATTATAATTGTAAATGTTTAATGTAAATGTAACTAAAATAATTTTCTTATTGATCCTTGGAAAATAGAATTGATTCCTTAAATTTTTTTTTTTATATATATATATAATCTGTTTTCTTCAGAATGTTCCTGGTGTCTCCATGCTAAAATTGAATTTGTTCTTGCTTGATTTTTTAGAACAAACGCCTCTTGGGTAGCTGAAATTGAAATTTGAATCTGTGATTCCAGCCTGACTAAGCGAGGTTTAACGCTGTCAGCAATGACAACCCAAGGACTTCAAGTGACTGAATCGCAAAGCAGAAAGAGGAAGATCTTTAAGAAAAATAATAAAATCAAGTTCTGGCGCGATTGAACGCGAAAAGAAGACATTCCATTTCATAAATCAGACGAGATGAGATGTGCTTCATAAAGTTGTAATGCCCTGTTATCTCTATTTAAAAATAAATGTTAGCGTGAACCGTTGTTTGTGCTAAAATAGTATATTTTACAATATAATATATTTATGATTCACAAATATATACTGTGAGCAATGATTTGACGTGGATATAGAAATGTTTCTTACATTATCTGTTTTTTATAGTTCTATTTTCATGATATAATTTTGCTGTATTTTCTCTCAATCCTTCTTATTAGCTCACAAGCCTCCTCTACATGCATCTTGAAACTATACTTTCTAATCACTCATAAACAGAATTCTTATTCACATCCAATTCCAATATTTTTCTTTCTTTTTTAACTCAGTGTGGAGGACACTGGATGTTAATGTTTTTTCTAAAAGACGCCATTTCAGTAATTAAATTTAATTAATTAATTTCAGTTTTTTTAGACGAAATTGCACGTATCAAACTAACAGATGGCACCAGATAAACTTAAAAATGAAATTCTTAGAAAATTATTTATAAGGACTTTCAGTTAATAGAGCAAAAAATAGAATTGACTTAAAAATTTTTATTACTTTTTGTTTTCAATTATATTTTTGAAAGTCACAATCATATACTAACGTCTGTTTTTTTTTTCCCCGTCCAGAAAAATGCAGATGGGGTAGTTTTGTTTTTAATTAACTTGGTTAGCCCTATATATATAAAAGTTAAAAACCTTACTAAAGTTTAAATTGTACTATGTGAATTAAATTTTTGTATCTTCTCATTTCTTTCACATATTTATATAAAGGGTGTTTTAATTTCCACCGAATAAAATT